>JAAOAW010000322.1:0-267723 GCA_013186925.1 Fusarium succisae | reverse complement strand
AGATTGTAAAGATTGTAAAGATTGTAAAGATTGTCTGTCGCATTCCGTGGCTCGGGCTTACGCTCAATTACCGCAAGGCATCCTTCCACTCCACCCAATCCATGTAAGACGCGAAAAACATGCTTAAAAGTTTGTGTAATGGCTCCGTCGGACTAAACCTCTTTGGATAATACGAGTAACAGCCCGGCGATCGGCATCATGGGGGCTGTGATTCACTGAATGTGCACTCACCTGGGCTGGGGGAGACAATAAAACTCAATACCTTGATATTGGGTGATGAAGATATTTAGGTAAGTTAGTCCAAGATTAGGTGTCTATATGATGAGTTTATTTTCGCACCATCTTCCATAGTCTCGAGGTTTATTGCTCCCCGGGACTTGTCTAAGGTGATGATGATGAATGCTGCGTTGCCAAGCCAAGGTCTGCTTCGTCTGTAAGCTCTTAATGTCCTACTGAAATATCAGGCTTACCAATTGAATGATATGCAAAATTGGTATAAATACTTAAAGATCCTAAATCCTTAAGATTTCTCCAAACTAGAAGACCATAACATTGATACAACAACACTATGAGACTTGCATCTTTGAGCATTCTTGCTGGTCTAGCAACTGCGCTTCCGATTAACCCTCCAGATCAGTATGAGTACATCATCATCGGATCAGGGCCTGGTGGAGGGACTTTAGCGTGAGCCTTGACTTTTCTGATAAAAACAATTGCTGACAATCTCCCCAGTGCGAATCTCGCGCGAGCTGGCCACTCGGTCTTTTTGATAGAGGCTGGTGGTGATCAAGGCAACACGCCTTTACAGCGGATCCCTGCCATGCAAGTATAGAAAGGCTTCTCCATAGAAAGAATACTGACAATCACCAGGGCAGATCAAGTCGCTGAGCATCCTAGCATGTCATGGTCCTTCTATGTGAACCATTACCAAAACGAGACTCAAGCCCGACGAGACTCCAAATATGCATACAGACTATCCAACGGCACCTTGTGGTCTGGCCTTGATCCTCCCGGGGGCTCAGAACCGTAAGAAATTCCTTTTCCCACGAGCTAGAGACCTGTTCTAATTTGATAGACTTGGTATACTGTATCCTCGCGGGGCTACACTGGGTGGCTCTGCTCAGCTTAATGCCATGAACTTCGCCTTGCCACCTGACAACGATTGGGATGCTATCGCTAAACTAACTGGCGATGAGTCCTGGAGATCTGATAAGATGAGGGAGCTGTTCATTGACATTGAAAACTGCACTTACGCTCCAAGGGGACTCCGGGCCACGGCTTTCGCGGTTACATCCAGGTACGTACTCGGGCGAAATGGCTGTGATTCACTGACAAGTCTGTCAAGAAATATCCTGCCCTATTCACTTTTTTCACAGCCTAAGCTTCACCTTATAACTATTAATCGACTACATAGTCACTGACAAGCCCTACAGAGCAACCGGAACAACATCTCCTACATCACTGATCGTCCTGGTGTCGTACAATCTTTGAAGCGTGCATTTGAGCAGACCGAGGGCATTCAGATCAGCGATGCCGCCGAAATTGGCAGGCTCATGCAACGAGACATCAATAGATTAGACAAAGATCGATATTCGCCAGGCATCTACCAAATTCCCCTCCATGTGGATAGCCTTCGACAGCGCAATGGCGCATGGCGATATTTACACACGACAATGACTGCTAGAACAGAAAATGGATCTGCTCGGTACCCTTTGACTGTCAGTACCCATTCTCTGGCTACTCGTGTGCTGTTTAAAGACGGTCGGAATGGTTTACCACAGGCCTACGGAGTCGAGTATCTCAAGGGCGAGGGGTTGTACTCTGCTGATAAACGCTACGATGAGTCTGAATATGGCCGTTTGGTCAACGTCACCGCGTCAAGAGAAGTCATTATCGCGGGTGGCGCGTTTAACACGCCTCAGATACTCAAGCTGAGTGGTATCGGTCCTCGGGAGGAGCTCGAGAGTCTCGAGATCCCTGTCATCGTTGATCTCCCAGCAGTCGTGAGCATTTACCTGGGGGTTGCCGAATACAGCTGACAAGGACAGGGCAAATATCTACAAGACAACTATGAAGGTGGCGTAACCGTCGAGGCTTCTGTGTCGTGGGAGAACAATCCCTTTGAGAATTGTCTCTTCACGCTTGAAGCCAACGATGCATGCTATCAGGAATGGAACCGTTCTCATACAGGAGCATATGGCGAAGGCGCAGCTCCGATTTCACTTCTCTACAAATCTAGCGTCAGCGAAACAAACGACACAGATCTGTACCTCTTCGGAGCGGCCGGTACTGTGTTTCGAGGATATTTCCCCGGTTATTCTACATGGCAGGCCCCTCCAACATCATGGTTCTGGTCCATTGTCAAAATGCAGCCCGGCAATCAAGCCGGAACAATCACCCTCCGGTCAAAAGACCCCCGACAAGCACCAGAGATCAACTTCAACTACTTCGCTGAGAAGGGAGATCGAGACCTCCAGGCTATACAGGAAGGTGTTGAGCACACCATGCGTATCCTCAATGCTACAGGTGAGCCTTACGCTCCATTCAAGGTTGTTGAGCCCCGGCCTGGCGTGAGTATTCGCCAGGGTATCATGGACGATGCTTTTAGTCACCATGCCACTTCTTCTTGTCGCATGGGACCAGCGGGTGATAAGAACTACTGCGTTGACTCGGAGTTCAAGGTCAACGGCGTGGATGGACTTCGGGTTGTGGATGCTTCGGTCTTCCCTCGTACGCCAGGAGGGTTCCCTGCCGCGCCGACGTTTATGATAAGCCAGAAGGCCTTTGGAGTCATAATGAGAGGCATCAGGGATGGTGTGAGGACGAGGGACTGAAATGAGGGTGCCTGACTGAGACAAACATATAGACACTTTGAGATACATGCATCTTTGTCGGCCAATTAATCGGTGAGAGGGAAAATCCATCGTGTACTACTATATCTATGGAGCCTATAGTCAAGTTCCCCCTCCTTCATTTCTCGCCCATCTGATCAATATTTTTTGAACAACTTCTGGTATTTTGAAAGTGTCTTCTTGTCTCCCTTCCAAACACTCTTCGCATCATCCACTGCATCGATATGCTCGCCGATATAAGTGGCGACCATGCCATTTCCATGTGCCGACTTATCAATGAAGACATGCTCATCCGGTTCAACGATGTTGACATAGTACGGATGGGAGAGCATATCGATCAAGAAATCGGATGACTCGTATAGAAACATGGCAATTCCATCAAAGTCCACCAGCTCATTTGATACTGGCTCTGTGGCGCCGGCATCGGTAGGGACGATCTTTCCAGCTACTCGGACCTGAGGCACAGAATGTCAGTTCGGCCCAGTTTCGAATATGGAATGGTAACGGAGCCAATTTACCTGTTGGTATCTAGCGATACCGAAGTGGGTTGCCAGAGGGATCACCTTGGGAGCGTGCTGAGACTCCCAGTACTGCCAGAATTCGTCGAGTGTCATATTGGGATTACGCTTGACAAAGGTAACCATCTGGAGCAGACCAGTGTTTGAATGCGGGCCTTTAGGTGATGCATACGTATTGCGCGCAAGGGCCGTGGCGATAAAGAAAAGAGAAGTTAGTCTGTTCATGTTGTGTATGATGATTGAGTGAGGGGATGAAACCGAAGGACACTGCCACGAGATACTTCTACGGATATTAGAGGTATTTATTGACGAGAACAACCATCGGCGAGACGTCACGAGAATGTGATAAGGGAGTCGGGCTGCATTAGATCTGCCTGAGCATTGGCATCTGGTGTCAGATTCCTTCGACCAACAAGATCTAGAAGCAGGTTTCGACATGGTAATCGGCCAGAATGCTCAGCTCAATCTCATCCCTGCAGAGCATGGAGTCTACAACCCCTGTATAGACTTCTATTGACCTTCCGAAGCGTCAGATACATCTCTCCTAACTGGTTGAGTTGGCGTGGTGAGACCCAACTGCATTTGTCCAATCCGTTGAAGAGTTCTCTTCCGCATTCCTACATCCAACATTCGCTCTATGAAGACCAGCCAGCACGGAATAAACGAACTGTAAATTCTGTGAGATCCCTCATTTGATCAGACGGATCTGGCCCGATCCTCTTGCCAAGAGATGGCTGAGTCGGCCCGCCAATGGGAGAGGCCATAGGCTCCTATTGACACCCATTTCGGGACATAGCACCTGGACAAACATTTGAGACATGAGTGATGAGACTTGCACTAGAACGATTATTGCCAACGACCGACAATCTCCGACAGTAGTAGTACGGACAGCGGATGTTTCTGTGTGAAGCCCTGAGACCTTAGCTGATACGTCTAGACTCTAGGGGAAGGAAGAATACTCACGACCTTGATCCTAAATGACAACAAGACTTAGGTAACTTAGGATAAATTTAGGGTAATGTCTACTAAATTTAGGATATCTTTCCCTGGCTTTATCTTTGATATTCTTTATTCAAGTCTGGGTTTTCTGGCCCCCCCCGAGGTGCGCCTCCCAGCTACAGCTTGGGGGTAAACATGATGGTGCAATGACCAAGGCGACCAAGGTCTGTTGGCTCTACATCCCTTGCCCGTTACAAATGTTTGTTCCCGGTGGAGTTTCCCATCCACTAGCTTAGAAAACTCACAAGATGAGGATTTCGGATTTACAGCTGAATAGCAATGAACCAACACAAAACCCACTGATCAAATCATCATCCCTACATATAACACCAAGATAATTCTTTCCCGTAGAAATGAATACATCATATCAAACATGTCTTCTTATCCAGTTGCTAACGGTGTGATCACGTTTCTACCGCCGCCGGAAGGATACGTCGTCGACTTTGACAAGCCTCAACAACAAGATGCACTTAAGCATTTCCTCATCTTCGGCATTCTCGGGTCTCTGGCAATTTTATGTCTGTTGCAGAGATTATATGTAAAGTATTATATTACGCGCGGATTGAAGATCGACGATGGTATGTGATAGCTCAAATTGAGAGAGCTGCTGCTGACCTAGTGGCTTAGTCTTGATCACACTGGCATGGGTATGACATCAACCGAAATAGCAGACTGTATACGAGGCTAATTGTGACTTTAAGCTCTTCTCTATAGTCATGCAGTCGGCTCAAATATGTGAGTACACTCCTTAGCTGGCTTAGGCCTCTGCTAAAGTCCCAAGGGTCGATATCAATCGGAGGCCTATGTCATCATGCATGGGAAATGCCCATTGACGTCTTCGAAAAGCATATGCTGGTATGATCTCCACCCCAATGCTACGATAATCTGCTTACGCCTTACAGAGTTCTTACATTGCCGCTCCAGCCTTCATCATCTGCAACGGCCTCACCAAGAGTTCGCTCCTGACATTCTACCTTCAAGTATCGCCGCAGAAATGGTTTAGAAGGGCGATCTTTGTGACCATCGCTTTCGTTGTTCTATACACTATTATCATCGCCAGTCTGTCGCTGTTCGGATGTCAGCCTAGAGAATCAGCATGGGATCCATACCTGTTCGCTAGCGGAAAGTGCATTGACTATGCAGTCATGTATATCATCATTGCTGTCGCCAATATCATCTCAGATATCGTTCTCTTTGTCATTCCTATGCCGATGATTGTCAGGTTGAAGATGCCGCTGGGACAGAAGATTGGCTTGGGCATCATGCTCGGCATTGCTACAATGTAAGTAGAACGGCCAAAAACACCATCGACGACTAACAGCGGCAGAACTGTCACGACATCCATCATTCGAATGATCTACCTACCCTCCCTCTTGGGAGCATTAGATATCCCATGGATCGCAGCCCCAGCAAATGTCTGGTCATTCGTCGAAGTCAACCTCTTCATCATATGCGGCTGCATGCCGACATTTCGCAAGTTCCTCAAACGCTTTGCGCCGAAATGGATGGGCTCTTTAAGCGACTCGGGCAATTCGGAGCCTCCTTCCAGTGATTCGCTGCATAAAGTACAGAGGAAGAAGCATACAGGGTACACCCAGTTCGACACATGCGGTTCTTTGGAACTCGCGACGTATCCCGATATCGTGAGTCGGACAACGCAAATTACGACAGGGAGTATTTGCAGTGGAGTGATGGGAAACACGTTGGATAATGAGAGCGAGGAAGCGATATTGCAACCAAGCAAAATTGTGTGCACAAAAACATACAACGTTTCACATAGTGAATAGGCATAAATAGTAATCAATTCGACACGCTTGTCTTGACTTCGTTTTCACAAGCAAGCACTGCATGAGATATGCAGTGCTCCGAGTTCGCAACGTTGCTGTGTTGGTCATGTTGCACAAACTCCCCAAAACAGAGAGCAAACACGTCGATCATCAACCGATCCCGATCGGCTACGTCAACGCGACTGTCAAAGCAAGGGCGCATTCTGAGCTTATATCCGTTCCAAACCCAACCCTTTATTCTCAATCCTTCCGACTAACCGCAATTGTTTACTCTAATCTTGACTACTGGCTATCGAGCAATTGATTGTGAAGATGTCGTCTTCCTCAGAGACCGCTTATGCCATGGAGTCGTTGCAGGAACAGCGGTGTGAGACTGATAGCCCGCCTGACACTGAACGCCAGGAAAATGTTTCTCAGTCACCGACGGATTCACTTCCGCCTACAGACCGCGGCAAAGATGCGTATCTAGCTTTGATGTGCTGTACAATGGCACAGCTACCAATCTGGGGTATCCAACTACCTCTCCTTTACACTTCAACACTAACAAACAACAGGCTACTCCGTCTCCTTCGGCATCTTCCAAGAATACTACAGCCGACCCGGAAGTCCCATCAGCACAGCATCGTCCGGAACAATTGCCACCATCGGAGCACTGCAACAGGGTGTAATGTATCTCATGATGCCGTTTGCCTTCCTCATCCTCACGCGATATCCACGGCTGCGACACCTTTGCGGACCGCTTGGTCTTGCAGTAACGGTCGCTAGTCTCACTGCTTCTGCGTTTGTGAACACTATTGCGGGGCTTATCGCTACACAGGGGGCATTGTACTCTATTGGCTGTGGGTTATTGTTTTGTCCGATTTCGCATTATATGAATGAGTGGTTTGTTGAGAGGAAGGGAATGGCGTTGGGGGTTATGTGGGCTGGCAAGTCGGGGACAGGTATGACTCCAAGCTATCCGCTCCAAGATCGTATACTGACGGAGTAAAGGTATTGCGATGCCGTTTGTCTTTGATGCTCTCCTACGCAGGATCGGTCTCAGGGCTACTCTCTTGGCCTGGGCGGGTGCATCAGCGGCCATGACACTCCCAACTCTGGTCTTCATCAAACCGCGGATCCCACTGCACACTCAGGTTCAGGTTCAGCCGCTGTCGTTCCGCTTCCTCCGCCATACATCTTTCTGGATGATGCAGGCAGGTGTGATCATACAATCACTGGGATACCTCATGCCAAGCACGTACCTGGCTAGCTATGCGTCAACAATTGGTCTACCCAGCATCACCGGTCCAATTCTTCTTGCATTATTCTCTGTCGCATCCGTCCCAGGAGGTATCGTACACGGTATGCTGGGAGACAAATTCTCAGCAACAAAAGCCGTAACAATCGCCTCCATTGGAAGCGCCCTGCCGATCTGGCTTCTATGGGGCTTGTCCCTTGACCTTGCAAACCTGGTAGTGTTTGTCATTATCTACGGCTTCTTCGCCGGCGGCTTCAGCTCAACGTGGTCCAACATGTCAACCGACATCCAAAAAGACGACTCTGCCGCTGATTCAGCTCTCATTTTCGGCATGCTCATGGGAGGGCGAGGTATCGGCTTTGTCACCGCCGGGCCACTCAGCGGTGCACTGCTTCAAGCAAAAGCACATCTGTCCAACGAAGCACTCGGTTACGCGACGCAATACGGACCCATGATCATCTGCACTGGTGTCACTGCTGTATTTGGTGCTTGGGCGCCTATGTGGAAGGGCATGCGTGTTGCTCTGGGAGCCTGCAAAGGTCGCTGAGGTTTCACGGGCAACGTTTCATCCACGTTTGGAATAATGAGCTTGTGCGGGGCGATGAAGATAACTGGGTCAACTGCGTACCTCGGTCAATAAAACATCAATCACCCTGATCGATAACAAGTTTCATCTCAATGAGGGGAAAACGTGGCCTTAGCCCGGACTTAGGCTCGGCTTTAAGTGTAATCCTCATACCTTGATGTCATAAGCAATTCGGTAGATGGAACGGTAAAGAACTCAGTGTAAGCACTTAAAAAGAACCCCGATGACACCAAGCACAATAGGCAACTGGAAAGAATGCGTGTGTGCCAACCTCCATCATCTCATATGCAGTAGGCGTCATTGAAGCTCGGAAGTGACTGCTCGCCGGCCTGTGCCCCGCTATCTTGAATTATTAATACTAACCCCCCAATAACAAGACGTTGGCTGTTTGAGGTAAGGGGCAGTCCAAAGCATTGAGTCCTCTGATTGGCTTGAGAATGAGAGCTGCTACGCTAAACTGTCGTCAGTTGTTTGCGTGGAGCCATCATCGTTGTATCAACCATCTCAATACCCCTCATTTCGCTTGGACCATCCAGAATGACATCAAGTCCATTTATATAAGAAAAACGCCCCTCCTCCTACCGCCAAACCTTCATATCCGTCCCTTCTCTTCCAAACCAATCGCCAAAATGCCTGTTGAAACCGCCTACGACCCCAAGGACATGCTGTTCCGCCACCTGGGACCTACTGGTCTTAAGGTCAGTGTCTTCAGTCTTGGTGGCTGGTTGACATACGGCGGTACGCAAAAGGGCGATATCGTGAAGCAGATTCTCCAAAAGGCTTGGGATCATGGTGTCAACACTTTCGATACCGCCGAGGTTTACGCCAATGGTGAATCTGAGGTTGAGATGGGTCGTGCCCTCAAGGAGCTCGGCTGGCCTCGTGATGAGTAAATATCCCAAGCCTCCAAACCTCGACCTATACTGACTAGTTTAGGTACGTCCTCACCACAAAGGTCTTCTTCGGTACTGGCCGCAAGGAGCCCAACACTCGAGGTCTCAGCCGCAAGCACGTCGTCGAGGGTCTCAAGAGCTCCCTCAAGCGTCTTGAGCAGCCTTACGTCGATGTTGTCTTTGCTCACCGTCCCGACTACGCTACTCCCATGAAGGAGATTGTTGAGGGATTTACTCAGGTCATTCGCAACTTGAACCTTGCGTACTACTGGGGTACTTCTGAGTGGACCGCTGCTCAGATTACCGAGGCTACTCACATTGCTGAGCGCTACAACCTCATTGCTCCTGGTAAGTTCCTTAATAGCGAGGATGGTGACACATACTGATATTAGTATAGTTGTTGAGCAGCCTCAGTACAACGCTTTCTACCGTGAGCGCTTCGAGGTCGAGTATGCTCCTCTCTTCAACCAATTCGAGTACGGCACTACAATCTGGTCCCCTCTCGCCTCGGGTCTCTTGACCGGCAAGTACAACAACGGCATCCCTGAGGACTCACGATTCGCCACCAACAAGGCCTTCTTCGAGAACACAGTCAACGAGCTTCAAACCGAAGCCGGCAAGGCCAAGATCGAAAAGGTCAAGAAGCTCTCCGAAGTCGCTGAGCGTCTCGGCGGAAACGTCGCCCAGCTCTCTCTTGCCTGGGCTCTCAAGAACCCCAATGTCAGCACTGTCATTCTCGGTGCGACAAAGGTTGAGCAGCTTGAGGATAACTTCAAGGCGCTTGAGATTTACAAGAAGATCGATGATAAGGTTCTGGAGGAGATTGAGAAGATCCTCGATAACAAGCCTAAGCCTGCTCCTAGCTATAACCGTGAGAGGTAAATAAATGTTTTGGTATGGTCTAGATACGAATAATAGATCAATGATGACTCAATATGAGATTTGAGCTTGGCCTGATAAGTGACGTGATTGATGAGATTGCTTATCTTGAGGCCATAATAAATCTTATCGTCGGCGATTGATTGGACAGATCCCACTCCATGGTGTGCTACGGCATGCGTCAATAAGGTTAAAGGAAATTTCAACACGCAAAGGTTAGGAAGCAGGGTTTATTAATTTTATGGCACATCGCGCGGTCGCCGTCTAGTGTCACGGTTGTCGCCAATAAAAAGTGCTCGAAGATTGGTAAAAAAAGAGTTATACACAGTAGATCACGTCAACTTTAAGAATTCCCAAGCGGCTCAAGCTCCAGTCAGATCATTTGTATGAACGTAATATCTGGCTTAAAGACAATAAGCCTTGAGAATAATTTGATCAGAAATCTTAAATGGCTGCACGGAGTATAAGAAGCCCTCAGTCCCTCATTGCAAAAAAGAAAGATTTCAATGCAGGACCTTGATCGCGGACCAATATTGGCCGCCAAGCATATCGCGAACATGCTTGAACAATTACCCCAAGAGATCTTGGATCTCATCACGGATGCGGTAAGATAAAGTCCTACTCTTCTTGCTGTACAGGCTCTCACAAAAACTCACTGTAGCTATCCACGGAAGACGTTAAATGTCTTTCTCTGACGTCAAAGCACCTCCATTCTGCTACTCTACAGGCCGTCTGGGAATCTATAGTTATACCGGCCTGGAACAAACGCGGCATTTTAAAGATCAAACTCTCCGGTTTTCTGCTCGATCGACTCCTCCTCGCCAGACATATCAACCTACGGTTCATAGCTGAGCAGTATTCTAGAATTTGTCTACACAGTCAAAGACTACAGATATGATATGTGGAGAAGCAGCCGATGAAACCATCGTCGCCAGGCCAGCGGCCTTCAATAGTTTCGAAGAAATCATTATCTCACGCCTCGAAGAATGTGAAAAGGATCATTGGAAGTCATTCAGGTTTGTGAATCACCTATGTCAATAGAATTCCAGGAAGAATACTGATGCACTATAATCAAGCTGGGATCTAGGAACATGTATTTCAGCGCCGAACTTGGGAACCAATGGTATAGTCGCCCGTCGACAGTCTGCGTTAAGTAATCTGCAGTTGACAACTCATCCCTTCTGTCTTCAACGCAAAACCTCCCCCGAAACAGCGATCGACTTGTCCGCCTTCACACATCTTCTGAACATCAGTTGGAGAGGACCCAATTCACAAAATCTCAAAACATTGGCCATTGCGCTTAGAAACAACGAGTCGCACCTTGAATCATTGGAACTTGACCTCGTCGACTGGCCGCATATGCGAAGGGAGCTGGGGTATCAAAACGATAAGGATGTAGTCCACGAGCTGAGAGCAAGAGACTACATGAGCGAAACGGTGTTTGGCCTCGACAAGAGTTCTCCTTGTATCAAGTTTCCAAACTTGCATACCCTAGTTCTGAGCCACGTTCCTCTAACCGCAACTCTGGCAGAGGCTGTCGACTTCGAGATTCTCAAATCTCTAACGATCCGGTCATGCCCGCAGTGGTATGATTTTGTGCTAGCAATGGCAAAGCGCAAAGTCCCAGTCAAGCTAAGAAAGCTGGAGCTCCAGGAATCATGGCCCAAGAACAATGGTGCAACGGTATGCCTCGACGAAGAGGATCCAATTTTGTACTTGCTGTGTCTCTTTCAGGGACTTGAAGAGTTCTATCTCGGCCAGATCGGCGGGATGCAGTCCATATACACATGGCACATGATTGGTCATCATAAATCGACATTGAAGACATTTGTGAACCATTCGAGGTTCTATGATATACACGATCGAGTCTGGAGGGATCAGTCGGATATGGAGCTTAGTAACTGTTATACGACACATTTCAGCGATGATCCAACCTCTACAACTCTTTATCAACTGGATCTCGAGTTCATTGGTTTGTCTTGCGCGCCGAAATTTCTGGTAAGACCCAGTCCTTTTTTCCTTATCAAATGCTAACTGGTGTAGAATGACGTAGTAAGCCCTTTCTCCATCCTTGGTTAGATACTGACAGATATAGAATTGTGTACTGAACCCTTTCTCCAGAAAGGAGTGTCTGAAAGTCTTTCACATCCGCCAATGGCGTAACGACGTGGAGTCTGATTCTGTGTCTTGGGCAACCACGACGGTAGTCGACGGAGCACCCATGGATAATGCTCCAGCGGTGGACGAAGTTGATGACCCTAGTAAAGAGTATTTAGATTGTGCGTTCTGGACATTCATTCAGTGGGCCTTCTCTTCCAAGGGTATCAAGTCCCTGGAGTACATCGTGTTCGGGGACTTTGATCGACCTGAACGAACGAGCAGGGAAAACCTGCTGATATGTCGGGAGTGTTATGGATCGCAAGATTTCCGCATCATCAGGGAGACATGCCCAGCACCTGAATGGGATTATATCAAGAAGAAGTACGGGGATGCTCTGAGGTCATGTCCCTCAAAGCCGTTGTTCGACACGCCACAAGTTCAACGCTTCAAACATAAGCTAGCTCGTTTCAGAGCAAATGCAGCAAGATTCCGGTAGCCACATTAGACATATTCCCAACCACATCCCAAAAGTTCGTGTTACTCGTATTCCTCGTCTGCTCCAACTCCCTAATCCTCGCCTCCATCCTCCTCTTCTCCAACCCTTGCGCCGCAACCTGCGCCGTACTGGCATCCCTAATCTGCCTATTCAACCTCTCAACCTCCCCCCTCCACCTCCCCGCCTCATCCACCGCCCCTCTCTGCCTCTCCTCAATCTTCCTAATCGTCTCATCATACTCCGCCCTATCCTCCGCACGCGCCGTCTCCATCTCGAGCTTCAGCGCACTGACCATGCGGTTCGATTCTGCCATAGCAGCTTGAAATCGCTCGTTGGCATCTGCGCGCTCGGTACTTAGTCGGGTTTCCAGGTCTTGGATCTTGGCTTCTCTTGCCTTGCGTTCGCGCTCTAGACGTATGAGTTGGTCGTTGAAAGCTTGTTCCATGCGGCGTTGCTGTTCGCGGCGATCGGCGTGGAGGGCTGCTTGCTCGCTCTCGAGACGGCGCATGAATTGCTGTTTTTCTTGTTCAAGCTTGCCGAGCATTTTCTCGAGCTGCACGTCGCGGTCTTTGATGGCTTGTTCTTTTTCTTCACGGATGGAGTTGAGTTGGGCTTGGTGTTGCTCTCGTAGCTTGTTGAGTTCCTTGTTGAGAGCTTCACCTGCTGTTGTTTGGTCGACTCCTAGCCCTTGCTCTACGATCTCTTCTTGGATCTGTAGGGTTACGGCGGGGAGGTCAACTAGCTCGTTCACGATCTCAAGAGCAGAGTCTCTTGTGTTCTGGAATCGTCGAAGTCTTGAGCCTTTGTTGCTCATATACCCCCACCACTCAGGAGTCGAGATCAGCTCATGCTCTCTCGCAGCTCCCTTTGACTCATCCTGTAGCTCGTCCCAAAAGGTAGTCGCAAGAATGACATTCTCAAAAGCGCCGTCACCACAGAGGTTGCGGAACATAGTGAGGTTTCGCATGATGGCATTGGTCATTCTCTCATCTTTGATACGATGCAGGTAGATGATTCCACTGAGCTTGACATTGTTCATGTACGAAGAGCTGAGGGCTTGGGCGACATCGGCCAGAATATCGGCATCGCCTCGGTACGTGTCATCAAATCCGGGTGTGTCAAAAAAGACAAACTGCTGGCCCTGAATGAGGCACTCGTAGGCTTCTGTCTTCTGCGTGCCTGTTGGTGGTTAATCTTCGGCCATCATCCACAAACTTGAGTGTTGACTTACATGATCCAAGTGAATGCCCGACTTGGGGCCCGTCTTCATCGTCTCTGCCTGTCAAGAGCCTGAGAAAGTTACTCTTTCCAGAGCCAGTCACTCCCATCACTGCAATCAGCAGTACGGGCGGAGGGCTTTCCGACTCATCGCTTACCGACGTGTCTGTTCCCACCGACGGAGCTTCTGGCAAAGATTGGGTAACTTTGGTCATAGTGGAAGCTTACAGGGATCTCAACAAGTGTGATACACTAATGCCCAGCTTAAGTCTAGACTTAAGAGTAAGAGAATGTCTCTTGATAAATACAACAAGGCAGACTAGACACAATCACTTTATGCCGACATATCCGGCACTGTAACACCCAAAATCAAGCTTAACATCGCATGAGGGGCAATTCACACTCTATTCGTCAACGATAAGCACTAGCTTTACAAAACGACCGTTCTATTTCAACCTCCACGCTACAGCAAAACCTGCATTTCAAGCTGAACACCCAAAACACGACATCAATCACTAGTCCCGCGCCACCATCCACTAATACCCTGCATCCTCCCAATTAGACACCCAAACCTGCGCAGGCGACCAGACAATGCCTCTCCCACGACTCTCAGATTCCACTGGCTCCGAGACAATCCGCGGGCGCACTACCACACAAATCGGGCGACCATCGAACCGCTTATCACCTTTCAAGAGACCGGCTGTTGGATGCGCCTCCATGTCGCCGAACATGCTCTGGAACCGATGGAGCGTGGCATCGCCTAGCGCCTCGGTGCGGATATTGGTTCTTAGCTTCCAGAGTCTGAGCGCAAGGCTGCATGTGGTCTCGAAAAGCTTGGTAAGCTGCGTGAGGCTTTCTCTGTCGAGGGGCTCGATGAGGGGCTCGAACGTCTTTGCGAAACCCTCGGCACATGCTTGCAGTCCTTGTTTATGCGGGGGAAATGCTTGCTCTAGGTATTGACAAGTCTGGATCCTCCACGTCACTGTGGCTTCTGCGCTGGCGCCTAGAGATAGCGTCAGTTTGCCTTGTTGCCTGGAAGTACGAAGTGTACAAACCTCCTTGCAGGGCTGTTTTGTTCAAGTGATGTCGACTCAGGAAGAATGGGTTTCCAAGAAAGGTCTGCACGAGCGTCTTCGTTAGTGCAGCCTGCAGCAAAACTGCTGTAGCTGTTCTGTGCGTCACGTCGAATCTTAGATGCTCCTCATAGTCTAGATCGTTGATGATACCTTCAGTAAGCATGAGGTTTCGCGTCTCTTCAACATTTTCGATCTGCGGCAAGCGATTGTCAATGCACCACTCAGAGCACTTCTCAAACAAATCCTGCAGTTCAGTTCGGACCTGATCATCAGGAAAGTCGCTTGAGACATGACCAGCCAGTAGCGATATAGCCCTCGAATGCGCCTCGGTAACCTTGACCTCTTGATCCTCGATATCTTGTCTCAGAGTATTGTTCTCATTTCTTTCCTCAGCAAGCTCGGTTTCGAGATCTTGCTTTGTCCGCTTGAGCTTGTGATAATCATCAAACAAGCGATCATAAGCGGCTTTCGTTTTCCTGTGCTCATCTCCTTGTTTGCGCCAGTGCTCATCGGACTTATCTTTCCAATCTTCCCATTGCTTGACCAGACGCTTTTTGCTATCAAGATCTTTGGTTTGTAAATTGAACTTGACTGTTAGGTTATTGAGACTTGTGCTCAGAGAAATTTTGTCAGTTTGTAGTTGGGTTACTTCCTTTTGAAGTTTCTTTTCTCTTGAGGTTTCTGATTTGTGGCTCGGCTGCTTCTCAGTCACTTTTTCAGGAATCGTAGAAGGCTCTGAAGGCCCGAATGGGTTCAGGGACTGGGTGATACGCCCAATCACTCCGGGGGCTTGCTTGAGAACCTCTCAGTTTTGGCTTCAACTATATTCTGCTTGCGAACCTACCTTTGGCTGATGACTAGATGTTTTCACCGTCTCAACGACGTCAGACATGATCGAGTCTTCTGGAGGATGATATTTCGTCCTGTTGTCATCGGTTTTGGAGTATCTCGACTGCTGCAAATTTAGTAAGAGGAATACAGCGAGTTCGAGACTTAATACCTCCTCATATGGTCCCTCATCGTCACTTTTTGGTTGGAGTTGGTCACCGATATCCTTCAGGGCTGCTCCACCGGGACCATCCCCTCCAGATCGTTGCTCAGATTCTCCGCCCATTGTGATGCTGCAAAAACACGTCGTTGATTGAATGGCGTGACGATACAACTATCCCCGGCTCAATTAACAAAAGCACTATTTATAACCCGAAATAGACGTCCCTCCGCCGGAAATCAATGGTTTCGCTTCCCCTCCCCCTCCACTACCCTCCCTGTAAACCTTAGCCTGTTCAGCCGTGATAGTGGCTGCATATGCAAGGCCGAGCCCCCGGCAAAACGCCAGTACACACGGCAAAACGCCCGTGCATTTCAACCACCCCTGTAAGGCGTACTGAGATCAGCCGCAAACTCGGCGAACTGTTTAAGCTGCCGCCCTGGACCAGGTGGCCATTTGAACATGATGTAAGTCATTCCATCAAGATACTAGAGCATCAGTCGAGTGGGCTACAGTTCATTTTCATATCGTAATTGAGGACACAATGTTGGCAGTCAGAAATCGAACGAAACTGATAGTCGGCATTGACTATGGTACAACATATTCAGGTCAGCACAATGCAACTCAATGACGAACTCCCTTGGCTGATCTTCTCGTTACCAGGTCTCAGTTTTGCACTCTCCAACGCCGCAGACTTCAAAGACATTCATCCATGGACAAAATACCCCGGCTCATCAACTCACATCGCAGAACACTGCCACAAAGCTCCATCATGGGTCGCCTTCAAAGACGAGAATCCCGATCTCGACGAAAATGCATGGGGCTATCAAATCGAACCTGGCATGAAGACTTACGCATGGACCAAGCTCCTCTTGGATGATCAAGCACTCGCGACCGAGTATGATGATCCTGATCTTAACAAGGCCGCTGGGAATGGCCTCATGAGGTTACCCGCTGGCAGAACTGCCAAAGACGTAGTTACTGAGTATCTCAAGGGCATGCATTCTATGTATAGAAAAGCTGTCATTGAGAAGATTGGGGAGGATATTCTTGAGGAGATGCCTGTTGACTTTTGGTTGACTGTTCCGGCGACTTGGACGGAGAGAGCAAAGCTGATTACTAGGGCTGCTGCTTTGGATGCTGGTTTTGCGTCGAGGCCCATTGATCGTTTGAGCTTGATTACAGAACCAGACGCGGCTGCGCATATGGCTCTCAAGTCTAGCATTCATCATGTTGAAGATCTTATTGATGCAGGTAGCGCCATCTCACTTCTCAAGTCCATACTTACACTGCGCTTAGGTCGGCACAGGCGTGATGGTTTGTGATCTTGGCGGTGGTACCGTCGTAAGTCCAACTTTACTCTAGGCCTTTTATCTTACTAAGAATGCTAGGATATCACGACATCAGAAATAGTCAGAAAGTCACCTTCTCTGAAGCTGAGGGAGATTGCCATCGGAGCAGGTAAAGCAGTCCCTATCCGCAGATGGAACATTCATGCTCACACTCTCAGGTGGTAAATGCGGCGGGACATTCGTAGACCGCAATCTCTACAAGCTCCTCTCCGAACGATTCGGGACTGCATTCACCAGTCTGGGTCCACAGCACGTAGGTCCCGGCAGTCAGTTCATGGATCAATTCGAGATGCGCAAACGGGATTTCAGCCTCGATACGCCAAGCAAGAAGTCTTATAAACTAACTCTACCGATGCGAAACCTGGTAGTCACTCCGGAGATGCAGAAGTACTACGACCCTGACTTTAACTGGGTGCTTCTGAGCAAAGATGATATGAAGAGTCTTTTTGATCCGGTAATCGACGTTATTCTCAAGCTCGTAAAGGACCAGGTTGATCAAGTTAAGAGAGATAAGGAGCCAACAATCAAGACTATGTGTCTGGTGGGTGGGTTTGGTTCCTCGCCTTATGTCAAGGAGAGGTTACTTGAATGGTGTTCTGAGCAAGAGATACGGCTTACAACACCCTGGACAGGCGCGTAAGTATCTCATTCTGGAGAAGCCTTCAGTATCAGCTAACATAGCTCAGTTGGGCAGCTGTTGTCTGCGGTGCATTGTCTACCTGGCCGTCTTTTAGGGCATTGAATGTTGTTGGTCTTTTAGTCAATCGCGTAATTACACATGGCGAAAATGGATGATAAGAGCCACTTCCCCGTCGAATTTACGCGATCTTGATGTTAGCAGTAAGATCGAGGAGCACTTGTATGTAGATTTAGAGATTCTTTTGGTAGGGAAATACTGATATGTGGACGATCAGAATACCATAGGCTAAAACAAGTAGAAAGAGCGTCCTCAGTCCTTAGAACATGGGATTTTCTCGTCTCGTAATGCGCGAGTCACTTCAGTTCCTGACTATTGATCTGAAAACTTTTAACCTGCTATACTAGCCATCTGAGATCTTCACGGCGGCTCTTGATGCTGGAGGAAACCTTCGCAACTTGGCCAACAAGACTGAGCAATCACGCGTATTTCGAGTCCAGCAAAGACATCGAAATACTCGCAATCTCAACAAGCAAAGAGCTGAATCTTAAGTCCGCTAAGCTCCGGAGTAAAACGCGAAAAATAATATTATGAGTCACAACGAAATAAAGAGTGCATCCAAGTTAGTAATAAGCTTTGCTGGGTTTGCTTAGTTATTTGGACTTGGTGACATGCCGCTGGGTTATTCAAGTGGGATGGGCGTCACGTAATCCGTCGTCGGGGTGCGGGGGAACACCGAGCTTCACCGAGCGAGCGCGATCTTCTGAAGCTCCCCCACCACCAGTATTTAAACCTCTGTGTCTTCATCGACGATCGATTGCCAAGAGCTACACATCGAGTCACTTCCTAAAACTCCTAAGAATGGCCACATCTCTGTTCCACAGCCTCAGAGGCTATACGTACAAGACCATCCCGTACAAATCCACCCCCGATGGCGACATCGTTCTTGATGTCGTGTACCCAGAGGAAGCCGATGATTGGCCGACGACTGTTCTCGTTCACATCCATGGCGGATTCCTTGTAAGTATGGTTTAGCTATATGCAAACGTTTCTAACACGTGCGTAGATCGTCGGGGACAGATACAGTTTTGCTCCATACTGGCTTGTCAACGCTGCAACCTCTCGGAAATGGATCTTCGTGAGCCCTGACTATCGTCTTGTCCCAGAGTCTACCGCCCATGCATCACTTGACGATTCCATCGATGCATACAACTGGGTGCGCTCATCGCTGGCTGATACGCTTGGACGTCCTATTGGACCTGTCTTGCTGGCTGGTTCCAGCGCTGGAGGATATCTCGCACTGACGACTGCGAATGCTGTCGAGCAAAAGCCAGATGCGCTGCTTCTTATCTATGGAATGCTCGATGCGGCTGGTCCGAGATATACGACTCCCGGTACAAACATCTGGGGCGCGCCGCCTTTTGACACCGCCTCGGTATTGGGCCAGTTTCCGCGGACAAAGCAAAACGATGATCGGAAAGCCATCTCGGGATATCCCCCGCCTGAGAACTTCCAGCAAGACCCACGGTTCCAAGTTGCGTCAGCTCTTCACATCGATGCCCTCTTCCCAGATTACATGACCGGTGTTGAAGGCCTCAGCCGCGAGATCGCCAGCAAGGGCATCGATACCATCCCCGAAGAACACCGACGATTGTTCCCTCTTTCTTTCGGCGATCTTGCCAAGATCCCCCGCACATTCTTGCTGCATGGTGTCAACGACTCTGCTGTTACAGTGGATTGCAGTACCGTAGCTGAGAAGAAGCTTCGTGAGGCTGGTGTTGAGGTTGAAAAAGACTTCCCGGAGGATGCGGAGCATGGCTTTGATGGTAGAATTGGAAATGTTGATGTTGAGAAGGCAGAGGCGGATGCGATTCCCAATGTTGAGAGTCTGAGAAATGCCATTCGCTTTCTTGACTCTTCTAGTAAGAAGTAGACATAACGATGCACCTGGCTACAAAGACCAATTGTTTTTTACATAATTCATATTCGACCCCGATGCGTAAAGAAAATGCAGGGATCACATTCTCCTCTAGATTGAAGTTTACTTGATTTCAGCTACGACATTCTTGACAACCTCCTCAAGATTCTCCTCCTTCAGCCCAAGCAACCCAATTGCATTCTCATCGCCCTTCAACGCGTGGCCAGCACCATCGGCAAACAGGAACTGCTCGAGATAATTACCGAAGGCACTAAAGTCTCTTTTGGCAATCTTCTCGTCTCCAATCTTCTCCTGCTCAGCGCCAGTAACATGAGAAACCTCAAACGTGTCACCAGTGAGCTTCTCGACGATCTTCAGGACCTCGTTCTGAGTTGTTGTTACACCGGCGATGTTGAGATACTTATCTTTTGTCTCTTCTGGCTTCTTTAGAATAGCAACTACAGCTTCGCCGACGAAGGCGAGTGAGGTTGTGGAATAGGGTTCGTTGCCTGAGTCGGTGATGCGAATCTTGCGATCCTTGATGTTGATGAATCCCCGGTCACTTTTGAGACCCTACAACCCAGTTAGAAAACGCTACCGCTACAGTGGAATTCAAATACCATACCGAATCAAGGAACAATCCGTTGGAGAGACCAGTCCAAGAGAACCAATCATGCTTCTCAGCAAGTTCAATCAAGTAGTCAGTATTCTGGATCTTGGCACCGAGAATCTTTCCAATCTTGGTATCGCGGTTCTGACGAGACGGAATTCCGAATTCTGAGGGAATAAATCGTGGGACTCTTGCTGCGATGGCTGCATCGATAATGATCTTCTGGCTTCCAGCAGCGGCAGTTGCGGCGGCTGACATTACGGCATCTTGACCAGCCAGAGCCTCCTTGATTGAGTCGACTGAAGTTATATCGACACGCTTCACGATCACTTTATCTGGAAAAGTGGCAGAGGATTCATTTCTGGTGATAGCTGTAACTCCGAAGCCAGCTTTGAGGAGGCTGTCCACGATTTTCGATCCGATGAGACCAGAGCCCTGGTGAGGTTAGTTCGCGGCCCATGATCCTCTAGGGTAAATAACTCACTCCGACGACAGCGACTTTCTGAGTGGTCATTTTGATGTTGTCAATCGATCTGTGCTTTACAATAAGATTTGATAAGAGGCAATTTGAAGAATAATTAACTATGAAGGCTTTATCTTGGGTGTTGACGTTCTTCAACCCCGCCATTGTAACATTTCACTAGGGATGCAACCATATTGAGCCATACACAACGCATGAATTTCATGGCTATCTCCACTTCCTCATGATGCCATATTGGCAAGAGATTTTCAACCATCAATTATAAAGTTGCGCGATTGCGGATGAAAAATAGCGAATTAGGGCACTCTCGTTGCAGATATCGAGAAAAGCGAGCTTTCCGAGCGACTGGGTGAGGGTCTCACTAATGATGCCTTTACTGATTGAACCAATCAAGCGCGTCCCTTGTTTGCTCAAACATCGAACAAGAAAAGAAAGGGTATTTAATATCTAATCGAATTTTATCGCCTAGGAGATCACTTCATCCATTCTAGTAACATATAAACCAGGTTCTGCTCGGCAACCGGTGACGTCAAGAAACTATCGCTTATGGTCTTATGGAGCCTCAACAGAGGTATCCCTCGAGCTTGCGGAGCCTCAAGGGCTTGGATAAGGTTATACGGCACCATGAAACGCTACTGACAAGTGCCGTTTAGACGAGTATTGACGGTCTCGCCGGAGTGACGAATCGCTCGGCTATACACTCGCATGCCTGACACCGTACGGAGTACACTTCAGCGGAACGACTGGATGCAGCTTCAACTTCGAAATGAAGCTTTAAAGTGGTATAATTGTATGAGCTAAGGTGTCACTGGAAATTAACGGAAAGAACCGCTATATGTCTAGAACCCTTGACGGAACTTCCAGAACCACGGACAGGGAGAGTCTTCCGTTAGTCCCGACCCTAACCATTTCCACTACCGACATCTCAAAATAGATGTCTCAGAATTACGATCTTCCAGGCAGAATCAGACGATAAACACTGCCATGAAAAGTGGGAAAATCCGCGCAACAACCATAGCAACTGAGCACCATCTCAAACAAACTTTTTAACCAAGTAAAACTGTCAATTTATCTGAACAGCACTCCCGAAGATCTTGGACAGCAACCGCATTAAAAAGTTCCAGTGGCTAAGGCCGTTGTGCCGGGTAACCGGACGCCACTGTGGCTATCACCATGGAAAAATCCGGGGAACAGACACAATGACGTTGGCAGAAGTGCCGATAACCTTGATTCGTAGGCCAGGAGATAATTTGACACGTAAACGTGCAGCCAGCCACATTGTGAATTCATTATTTCCTTGATTTTTGTGCAATAGCGTCGATCAATGAAAAGAGCAATGCATAGCGGCGTAGTCACGCGAGCAAAAGTCCTTTGCCTGACAGCCATAGAAATTGGATGAAGAATTGATGTCCTGAATTGGAATGTCAGATGCTGAGCCCAGTTTCTGACCACCTCGGCTAGGGCGGCTCAATCCTCCTTCTCGTATGGCTAATCTGCATCCTTGCTTACGTATTTCCTTGTGAGGAGCAGCCAGAGACATGTTGGTTGGTGCCTGAACTGAGTCCTGTTCGCTCAAAAATAGTCAGATCATTGTTGAGCTGCCAGAGCAGTTTTCATCTGTGGCGCGCGTCGTTGTGCTGATGAATATTTAATCTTTTACTGGTCACTCTGGATACTCAGCGGGAAACTTTAGGCAAAGGTGTCGCTGGCCGCTGTAACAGTCAGCAAATGGAGAACTTTAGTGGGTAGATTCTCATGGAGTCCGCGGGTCGAGCTTAATGGCCTTCTGAGGCGTCAGTGTCAACCCTGCAGTAAATCCATTCCTCAAGGGCAAAGTGAAACCTCATTTCAAGAGCAAAGCAAAAGGGCCCTCTTCTTACGAACGGACCAAACACAAGAGACACGCGACACCAGAGTCCAAAGCTGAGAGAGCCCCTTGCATGGGGTCAACAAGGCCATTGTCCAGACCAAAACAAACTTCTCCACGCTCGCCAAGAGATCGATCGACGACTATACTCAGGGGTAAGCCAAGAAAAAACCAAGGCGCCTTGTGCACTAGAGCAGTCATCGTGTAATATTTGGGTAAGAGGTGCAGATAAAACGCAGCGTTTCCGCCTGGAGAAAGGAATCATGGCGCAGCCTAGCGTGAAATTAACTTGTTCCATGAGTGAATGGTTCGACCCCATTAACATTAACATTGGTCAAGGGGGGAGCTAAAAATGGGAAGAGTCGGCTAAGCGGCTTTTTTTGCGCAGGTCAGCCTGGGAATAAAGGGGGGGGGGGACTTTTTTGCCCGACGACACCGGGCCATGCAAGGTTTCTTTTTTTCTGGGGAAGAAGCTGAGAGAATGGCATGTACGTATGTACCAGTGTTGCAACCAATTTCATGCCCTCATGCAGAGAAATGCATTGCTGATTTGTTGTTGATCAACATGCCGTCAGCAAGGAGACTTGTTGGGCCGGACACTATCGACGCCTCGTTCAAGCCATGCCGGCCCCTCATCATTAAACGAGTTCCCGCCCGTGGCTCATCACTTCAAAATTGAGAGAACCTTCGCAAAAAGAAAGCAAGCGCTCAGACAAAATAGCCCATTCCTTGCATTGTCGCGTGACCTTCTTCTTACTCGCTGAAGCGTAACTGACTCCCCTTCCAGCACCGGCTCGAATCTGTTTAGCTTGGCGACGAATCTGTGCCGTGCTGTTTAATTTTACTCTGCATCCTCCCTCTTGGTGACCAATTAGATGCAGGGGAGCGTTCGGTTAGACGGAGCCGTTTAGTCAGATTGAAGTGGCAGATGAGAAATACGAGCCTTGAAACCGCCACTGGCCTACACCCATCGTCTAGCCCTACATGGATCCAATGCAGAAGTGACCGACGCCAGGGGTCGAGCGAGGATGTGCAAAATTGTCCGTATTCAGCTAATGAACAAGTCATGGTTATTTCATGTTACGTAGCAGATTTAATCTGGGCTGAGCCAGCCTGAGCCCGTGGCACACACAACACGCGAGCAGTTGCTGTTTTTACTGTTAATTCCCCATTTAGTTTGATGTTTTGGTGACCTTTTTTAGTTAGGGGGCCCAATGTATGTCAGATTTTACGACCGTGATCCTTTTTTTAAACAACCTCGGATCCTTTTCTGCTCTGCTCTTGAGGCTCCCTTTTTTCTCCTCTCTTGTCCTCTTTCTCGAACCTCTTTCCATGGAATATTCATCTATTTTTTAATTTTTCGTTCCTTCTCTTGTCTCGACTGGAGAGCAATCCATCATGTTTGCGACACTCGTTCCCTTTTGTTTTTCGACGATATTTGTTTCATTAACGTTTACTAAACTGGTCCACCTTTCCATCCACGCCAAGACAATCTCTCCCGGCGCTTTCGTCCTTTTTCTGCCCTCGCTTTTACTTCCTGATGTTTTAGTCATTTGCCTGTCGCGCCTGGCGCTGCGGCAGCAGAAGGGCCTTTTCTCTGTTGGAGCTTGTGTTTTGGGTTGCATATTCTCGTATGTTACTCTCGTCGCCTTCAATCGACCGCTGCTAATAATGGCAGATTTATTCTTCTCGGCGCATCGGCCTCACAACTGGGCTTCTTTTATTCGACGGGCAACGAGATTAAATGGTCTGAGGCATTGAGCTACGCTGGCGATAAAGATGGAATGAAGATTCTTCTTAGTGGGCTTAACTCTGTCCTTGCGGCGGGAGCTCTCATCGTCGTCGTGGCTTGGGTTGCGAAGTGGTTTCTCTACAGGGCTGTCGGTTCATTGATTGCAACGGTTGGAATGCCTGTTGTACATGGTACATTGCTCTCTCAATCATGGTCAATCAATACTAACAATAACTCAGCCTGGCAGTGGTTCCGACACAGAAACGGTCGATCCCCTCAGTCACTGGATTATGACTCCGACAGCGAACTCGACGAAGACCTCGAAGGCGGTAAAGAAGGCGCACGACTCATCCCCGATACTCACGAAGAATCTCGAACGAGGCCTCGAACATGGATCATTCTCGCCATCATTTCTGTCTTCCTCTTCCTCACGACGACTCTGCGACCTGCCGCTCCATATACCATGATGTCCATGACTCTCCCCGCCGCTATGCTCGAAATGTTCAAGTCTCCGCCCAAGCTGTGTAACAACGTCGAAGGTGCATGGCCTCTTCTTGATCTCATCACTCCCGATAATTGGGAGGAGCCCAATGGACGCTTCCCCGGATGGACACCCGGTAACAATGGCGAGGCTGCACAAAAGTACCGAGACACAGTCCCTGAATGGCTACCCAGCGACATCCCCGCCGGCTTTTCCAAGTGGCTTTCCAAGCCCAACAAGACCACGGATGAGGAGCCTGCAGCAAGCCCTAGCAATGCCTGCGAAGTCCCCAAAGCCGACGGTACCTTCTACAACCCCGTTCTCGACCCTCTCAAGATCTCCAACCTTGACACCGACATCATTGACGTTATCCGCGACACCCTCAAGGGCGGCGACGTCAAGATCAAGCACGTGGCACTAATCATGATGGAGAGCTACCGCGAGGAACTCTTCCCTCTGCAGCAGGGCTCTGACTATCACAAGCTCATGGTCAAGTCGCACAAGGGCGAAGACATCGACGAGATCAACGAGAAGCTCTCTCGCATGAGCCCCGTCGCCGAGAGACTCACCGGCAAGTCAGGAAATTGGAAGAGAAAGGATGGCTCGGATTTCGAACACGTGGCTATTCCGCAGTGGAACGATACAGCGCAGGAGGGGTACGGAGGTATCAACGTTGTCGGCGGTTTCACGACATCTTCATTGTCGTTCAAGAGCATGGCTGCTATCCACTGTGGCGCTTGGTCCATGCCTGTCGATGGCTTTGAGGAGTCTGAGACAGATGCGTACCAAGCCTGTATTCCTCAGGTGTTCAACCTCTTCAACAAGCTCAAGGATGATAAGAAGTCCAAGTCGAAGTGGATGTCGAAGGCGAAGTCGGAAGATTTCTTGGAGCAGCAGTGGTATCCGGCTTTCTTCCAGTCTATTACCGATGGTTATGATCGCCAGGACAAATTCGACGATAAGATCGGTTTCGAGCATATTGTTACACGAGGCCGTCTTGAAGATGATCTCAAGAAGGAGGAACTCGAAGAGATCAACTACTTCGGTTTCCCTGAGACGACGCTCAAGAGCCACATTGAAGATTACCTAGAGGAGGTTAAGGAGAAGGGCAAGCGTATGTTTTTCTCTCACTTTACCAGCACGACGCATCATCCCTGGGGCGTACCAAAATCATTCAAGAAGACAGACTTTCTCAACACCGAGGGCAAGATGGGCTGGCACTCGGAGTTCAATGACTATCTCAACGCCATGCGATTTACCGATGCCTGGCTAGGCGAGTTGCTTCAGACATTCGATAATCACGGTCTTACAAACGAGACGTTGGTGGTATTTGTTGGCGATCACGGACAGGCCTTCAAGGAGGATCAGAAGTCCAAGACTGGAACCTACGAAAACGGCCACGTTAGCAACTTCCGAGTGCCCATCACATTCCGCCATCCTCACATCCCCCGCGTTCAATACAACGCCAACGCAACATCCCTCTCTATCCTCCCCACAATCCTCGACCTTCTCATCAACACCGGCTCCCTCAACGAAAAAGACCAAAACGCCGCTGAGGACCTCATCCACGATTACGAGGGCCAGTCCCTCATCCGCCCTTACAAAACAAAGCACAACGGCCGCCGCGCCTGGAACTTTGGCATTATCAATGGAGGAGCTAGCATGCTGTCAATGACATCTGCAGATGCTCCGTGGCGAATTGTCATACCGCTTGACGACTCTACACAATATAGATTCACGGATCTCAAGAACGATCCGTTAGAGAAGAAGCCGCTTGAGAAGTGGACGCTTGACCAGCTGACATATGCTGTTCGGAGTAAATTTGGGGAGGAGGCTTCGACATGGGCCGCTGAGGCGGACGCTGTGTCCAAGTGGTGGGGACCTGAGAGGAAGAGATTATGGGGATATAATCCTTCGCATAAGGAAGATTGATGATAGAATTTAATGTAATGCGAATGTTTAATGGTTTCAATTATGTGTCTGTGTCCGTGATGACGGTTGCGCTAGTAATCTGAAGGCGATGTTGAAACCATGAGATGGACAGCCTCAAATTTGGCATCTTAAATGTGACCAAGCATCGATTGCTTCATGGCTTAAACTCGAAATAAAAAAGTACGTGCCTTACTTGAGTTCGAACAGTCATCACTGGCATCCAAACGATGGCGATGAATGCTGCCTATAAGGTTAAGCTTTAGGCTGCGAACACAGATAATAAATGACAACACGATATTTTTCCCCCTAATATAAGCTTTTACCCATAAGCTTTCACGATATCTGGCATCCAATTGCATTCAGAGTGTTAAGTTTTCATTCTGGTATTTCCATTCCACGTCCATGCTAATGCTTCATCTATACAACAAAAGAAAATGCGCCGTTCGATCTATAACCCGACCTGATATCTCACTCCAAAACAACCCAATGCAATTTTGATACAAATTAGCGATCCGTAAATGATCTTGGTCCCAATTTAATGTCCAGAAGCCTGCTTCTTCGCAGCAAGTCTTCGCTCCTCAGCAGCGACCATATCTGTAAACTGTTAGCAAGGCTCAAAATCGATCGGATCAAGTGACTTACCCTTCCAGAGGTCTTGACCCTCATACTCCTCCTTGTGGACCTTCTTCTCGATGATCTTTGTAGGATCATTGGGGTCCACGTACCGAATGGTCTGCCACCTGCTATCTCCGTTCTTGAGATCGTTGACCTCAAAAATTGCAGACACCAATAACACAGCCAGCGTCAGGCCCTGCGCATAAACACGAGCTTGCACAACCTTGTTCGCCGTGTTCATAGGCTGTCGACTAACAATCGCAAACGCAATACCCATCGATGCCAACCACGACGCGAACACAATTTGATATCGGTTCTCCTTGGCATATGACTTGAAACGCTCATACGCGGACTCATTTTCTCGGATGAGTTGTGCTGTGCGCGCTGCTTGATCTCGGTAGTTGCGCTTAGGATCTTGAGCGATCTGGTATGCGATACTCCATCTCTCTGCATTGACGATGGCGCCGAATGTACCGGTTGATGTGACGAGGAAAGCTCTGAAGGGAAGAGTGAGGCCTCGGAAGGTTGGATAGCGTTTTGATGCGTAGTAAACGCCCCCAAGACCGAGACCAAGGAAGAGTGTCCCGCCGATGAGGCCGCCCTTTACGACTTCAGCGTAGTGGGCCTCTTCTTCTTGCTTGGTGAGAATCTTCATGATTGGTGGGGGCGATAGCGATAAGAGATAAGGGATATGGATAAGGATAAGCTTTGAATGGGTAGGTAGTAGTGTAATGTGTGTAATGTATGGATGATATGTCCCACTACAGACTCCTGGCAAGCATGTTTATATAAAGGTAGCAAGTCTGCAAATTTTACCGGGCAAAGCCGCTACGAAACGGATTCCTCATGTCATGTTGTCGCATGATTATTCAAAGTCGGGATGCTTACGCCGCAGCGAAACCCTTGGTCATGATGCCGCACTCGCCGCAGTCCCCGCCAACGGCTCCGCCCGATTGCCGCAAGTGGATGATTTGCGGCGCCGCATGACAGCAGAGCCTGAAGAGAACTTTTCTCGTCAGTGGTTCAGGGCATATATTTGGTGACGGGCGAGATCATCGGGTGCTGTAGTGATGATCAACGGCGATACCGATGAGATATTCAAGGAATAGCATTGGTATGCTCTTTGTATGTGCCCGCGGAGGTGAACTGGACAGCAGTTCACGTCTTGATCATCGCCGCCATCTGAAACCAAACAAGGTGCAGATGGATGGTCGATTTGAGAAGGATGAGGGAAATTGAGGGCTGCCGTGGGTGTTATATAACTATTTCTATAGCATTAGCGCGCTGAGGACACATTGCTGAAGCCCCGTTGTCGGCAGTCATCAACGACGGAACGAGGTCCCTGCGGCCAATGATTTGGGAGACGCCGATAGACCATCTCTAGTGAAGGTCGATTATATGCTCGATTCAACTCACAATAGGTCTTGGCGGGAAACTGACCCCTTTCGAGTAAGACTTGTCAGTGAAATACTACCCTCTGTCCGTATGCCCCCTTCAAAAGAGGCTTCTGGCTCTCGGCCGATGAGCAGCCCCGACACAGCGCCACCCGTGCCAAACCCATACCCTCCAATCACTTTAGATGTGCCGAGAAATTGCGGCACTTTTATGTTCCCCATGTCACTGAGGTCCATGCGTGCAGCTCTTCATGGCTGACGCCACAGTTTGCGGTATCCTTAGAAACCTTATGCCGCAGCCCTATAGGGCAGACTGGGCAGTATCTCTGAGCTATCAGTAAGCAGCTATAACAGATCGAAAAGATCACTATTACCATTAACAAGAAGTGAAAATAGTCTAAGACATAGACGCAGTGTATCAAACCAAGTCATCACTTATGATTTAATTGCACTTTGGACATCTGAATTAGAAGCCTCTTGAAGCTGCAGTATCGTCGGATTTATCGTTCACCAGAAGCATCAGAATCATACTCAAAGCCATGGGGCAGGGTCAAATAGTGTCCAAGTTTAACCATCCTAGCTTCAAGTATGATACCATCGTCACAGATTCAATATGTACTGTCCCTCCGCTGCTACAAGTGTGATGCCCAACATAGGCGCGTAGTCTCAGCACAGTACCATCAGGGATCAGCATTCAGGCTTCGGTGACGTTGGGTCGAGTGCTCCACTCGTCAGTAACACCCACGACATTGTAGGAAACATCCGCAAACTCGTCCGCGCCGTCACGCTGATAGTAAACCTTGATCTGGAAGCTCTTCTTATTACCAGTTGCCTGGAAAACGTTGGCAGCCAGACCGCTGACTTCACAGATAGTGTAGTCCTTGTCGTTGAAATCCATGCCGTCGTTCCAATCCTCGTCCTTGTCACCAACACGGATGATCTCACGGAGGAAGAGGCTGTCTCTGTCGACATAATAGACTCGGACCTTTTTGGTTGCAGGGTCAGCACAGAACTGTACAGATGTAACAACGTGGCTTTACCTGAGCTCTGCCACCGCAAGACTCGGGGTGGGTGAATGCGACAGCCGAGATAATGGGCAACTTAGGGTTGACCTTGATAGACTTTCCTTTGATCTTGAGGGTGTTCATGTCATACTTCTTCCTGGGGATTCTTTCACTAGGGGTGCGACTCTCATAGAAGATGATCTCGTAGTTCTTGTTGACTTGGAACAGAATGGTATTTCCGTCATTCTGCGCAACAGCTACCATGTTCTGACAATCAGGTCGTTAGTATATAGCTCTCAGTTAAGTCATAAGAGAAGTGGCAGAGGCTACCTGGATATGAGACATATTGGCCGAGGGAGGATCTGAATGGAAGTATTGAGAGATTGGTTGTTGTGTGAAAGGGTTCTTTGAATGTTTAAGATAATCTTGTGCTGAATGAAAGAGGTCTTGGACGGGGTCAGTCAGCTTCTTTATACTTTTTTCGACCTCCTCTTTGACCTTCTCCTTCACTTTTCCCTTCGCAATGTCCTTCTGCTCCTTAGCTTCGATTGGTAGACTTCGCTGGGCGTGAATGGTGAGTCTGATCACGACGATGACGAGGATCAAGCAGCTAGTGCAAAGTATGTACACCAGGACGAGGCAGATAAAAAGAAGAGGCAGAATTAGGTCAGGTTCTGGGCTCGGAACCTGCATCGTAGCTTCGGTCTGTTGATCGAGCTGGTGAAAAAGTAGCATTTACCATGGGAATGAGCACTATTGGCTATGAGAGAGGTCTTGGTGTGTTCTTAGCCTCAGCTCGAATCACTTCCGGATACCTTGTTGAGCTATAACTTGTGGTAGACTTACTGGTGAGGACTTCTGAATGGGTAAGTGAAGAGATTCGTGTAGTGGTTGGTGTGGATATATGACGAATAAGACCGTGAAAAGGGGGGCATAGCATCCCAACTCAGTGATGGTGTGCTCGTCTTATTCTCTACACGATGGAGTATCAGCTATCTACGTAAGCTTCCTGCTAAGCTCCTCAAGTAACAGCTAACTGTTTTCAGAACAAGACCATCTCCAACGGCTCACTTGGCTTCATCAATAAGAAGCCCTTATAAGCATCATGGTTGTCAAATCAGACGGCAGGTTAAAAATTAGACGGATTTTCAGTTGGTCACTAACAAGAACCTACCTATACAACTTAATGTAAAGTACCTGACCGCTCTACGCTACAGATCGCTAAATCGTGACCCTGGAAATCTCCTGGGACATCATAATTCTAGCACTCAAACTCAAGTTTCCCGAATAGAGACCGGCGTTAGGCACAGCCACGTAAAAACGGATCGTTAAAATAGGGTAGACTACTTATAAAAGCGGATTCCAGAATCCAAGGAACAAATCTCCGCAAGGAAAATATTTGACTTCCGAGCAGAGAAGGCTTGCAGACTGCAAGGCACTGTTGGTTTCACCTTGTCGGTTTCCTCCAGCCCGGGAAGTGTGTGCAGACCTGAAGCTACGAACCATGACTCCTCCCCCGCTCGTTCGTCCTCTTCGAGGTGAGAGTGGTCTCGCGGGTGTTTCGAAACAGCTACTAAGGGAAGTTATTCGATCCCACGGAGACCACATGCGTTTAGTGGCCCGAGTTCCGAATCTGAAGAGTCCAGACTAGCAAAGTGTGATGGAGATTTTGAGCTACTCAGATTGAACGCTGATCGGCGAATAATATTGCCAAGCAGTCACAGGTACTAAGAGCTGGTGATCACGGAAGACCAATCATAGCTAGGCAGCGGTTCTCTGTTTATGTCCATTGTGATGCCTCGAACGCCTGTTACACGAGAGCTGTTCTCAGAGCTGCTAACGCCGTTGTGGCTTCACGATCGGAGCATGACGATCGAAACTGTGCCGATGGTCCGAGGAAATGTGGTTGAGGGGTAGTTGAGTTCAACGTCTGCCCCTCACAATGATATCGGAAATTCGGCGAGATGCGCTGCTGCAGTCAAGTGGACAAACACGCCACGGATTCCAATGAGAAGCATAGCGTGGCCAGTGGGAAAGGAGAATGCATTTCGCGAATCGACATTATATTCCGGCTTCCACCAACATGAGAAAAAGGCTGGCTGAGGCTACCAAACTTGCCTAGCAGGTTTCGGATTACAAGTTCATGGTAGGACAGGAACGGTCCGAGCGAGAAACGACTCTAACGGCCTGAACTTGGGGAACCAATGTCCAAGCTTCATTCTTCAATGTTAAGGTTTGCACTAGTGGCCGCCCTGCCGATGCCGGAATCGCGGGGTCTTGGTGAGTGTGACGGGTTGTAAACTATTGACGACCTGCAGCAATTAGTTGGGTGATAAGGCTGCAGGTCTATCGTGGCTGGAACCTGGGGTGACCATTTAACGTTATCGGGGCATTTGAGGCTGGCTGAGATGGCGTATCTAACTTCTTTCGCGCATCTCGATATTGGACTAACGAAGGTATTGTAGATCCCGAAGATTATCGCTACGAGGTCCCAAGAGAGCTCTCTTCAGGCAGCCTCCTGGAGCAATAGTTCGGAGAACTATTGTAATTGATAAGCTTTGGCAGTGTAGAGTGGCGCGCTGAGCAGCTGTCGAACGAGCGTGGAGACCCTGCAGCTATCGGAAACTAAAGCCTGGCGGGAAGGAAATCGAGGACCGACACGAACTAGGCTAAGGCAATATTTTCAGCTGCAGGACTATAGCATAAAGAAACAGTTATTGGATAGAGCTTTGCGTGATTTATCCTTTTCGGGACAGTTCTTTAGGTCTCCGTAGGAGAATGAGCACATGATCTGATCTAGACTGGCCAGCTACCTACGCATCTGGATTGTCATTGATGATCCTTAGAACCAAGTTATTGAATCTTCTATTCTACATATGGGCTACACAAGACTATCTAGTTAAGTTCAAAATTCAGACAATTTGGGTTACTGACTTTCGTTATCACTGGGTAGATTGGATCAGGATTGACGCTCTAGACTTGCGCCCACTTTCCGGCTCCGAGATGCATTTCACCAATAACTACTCGTAAACAAATCTAGTACTCGGTAAGTCAAAAATGGCACCAATACACAATACTAGGATTCCACAACTCCAATGCACCACTACTGCTAACCTCAGACGCCAACTCCCCGGCCAAGCCCTTACCAATCCGCGGCCTTGTTGCTGATAACCTTGCCCAGCCACTCATCTCGCCCATAGCTGTACTGATGCATGGTGACTTTGGGACGTCCATTATCGCCCTTTCCAGAGGCAAAAACCTTGATATCCGTCTTGTCACCCCAGTTATGAATGCAGGCCGTCAGCGAAGCATCCTTGTCAACGTAAGCTCTCCCCTTCTCCTTGTAGCCTAAAAGGCCATGCTCCCATCCAGTGCTGGAGCTGAAGGCGACCTCTTGGATATAGCCTCTGTTCTCGCACTTCCCCTGATCGGGAGCAATGCAATAGATGCGGATCTATGAAGTCAGAGTGCTCTATGAAGTCTGGTGGCATAACTTACTTCTTGGCCGTTGTTCCCTTGCCAAGCCACCGCGGCGATTTGCCTACTGCCGCACTTGACCTTCAGGTCTCCGTCTGTGAGCTTCACGAGACGCGGGTCATAGTCGTTGGTTTCTGGTCCAGGAGATTGGAGGTAGCAGAGCTGATGATTCGAATTGATGAAGAATACATAGGTCATGCCCCTGACATCTACCGCGGCGATGTCCCTAGGGAGCTCTTTGAATGCCTCTGCAGATGCCATGACTGAAAGGAACTGTGTCTCGCAAATTTCACTTGCCGGTAATTATGGTGGTCCCTGTAGGTTGAATGCTATGTAATGAGAATAATTATTTGATGGTTTCGAACGAGGAAGGTGCCTGCTTTTATAGACCCCAGAACCTCATAGCTACTTCGGAGTCCTCCAACATCCCTCGTGCGTGCATGCATAATCATCACTCGCATTGGCTCTTGACTGTGGCTGTAGCCGCAAAGGAGAGGCAGCTTACCCCAAGAATAACTCAACATCGACTCAAGACCAGAGAAGTCCGACGATATGTCTTATTACCGGCTGTGGGTTAGACCTGGTAGTTTGGAGGCTGGCTGGCCTGTGTAATGCAACTCGCGCTCGGATCTTTGAACATGTATGTGCATCTAGCTAGAGACTAGCCTCGCCATATCTAGGCAACTTAGGAACTACTGCACGTCGTGTTTCTAGATTTGTCTATGTGGCTGCTCTGCATGTCGTCCGATAGTGTCTGGTAATACCTCGAAATGTACCGCGCCTGTTGAAGAAGGCCTCAAATGTCCAACCCGGCCCACTAAAGGCGAGAAAGAGAGTCTCACGGCCGGTTCGCCTAAAACATCCAAATCCAGCAATTACGCTCAGCGATGTAATGGTGATCTCACTATCGCCCGAATTATGTCCCTCCGAGGCGCCGTGTAGCTAGATTAACACGCACTAAACCGGTCAGCTCCGGCTATTATGCGCAGCACATTGTGCGCCAATTGTGTGTGTAGAGCAGCTTTTGAGGCGTAGCTGGTTTCTGAAAATGGATATTCAGCTCTGAAATTGGATGAGGGGAAACGCCAATCGTGCCCGTTTGAGACCCATTTTGAACCGTTGTCCGCTGTGGCTTGGTCCTAATCAGTCTAGACAGTAGATAGCCGGGCTGCTACGCGTCATACCAGCCAGCCTCAGTTAAGACTAGCCAGCCACTTTAGCAATACCACTCTCTTCAGAAGTGCATTTGGGAGAAAATGGGGTGGGTTTTGAAGTGGGCTGCAGCTATAGATGCACTATCGCATGCACTCCATAGCCAGTATCACAACTATTACCTCAGATAGTTCGATAATTACTTTAGCGTTGAAGTACGCAAGCCCTATGCAGCTACGGAGCAGACGCCCCCAGGGTCCTTGGAAGAGACAATACTCCGTAGATACTGGGGAGTTAGCCAAACTCAATTCCTTTGAGAGCAGCTGCAGGCTAAGAAGGGTCCATTGCTAGATCCAGACTTTGGACAGCTGACTTGGACCCTGGATAAGCTCCCTAGCTCGACAGAGCTATCAAGCTGCATTTCGGTCAAAGCTGAGGTCGTTCTGACAACCCTGCCGTCCCTTCATTCTTTTTAAACCAGCCAACGGAAGCTACAATCGCAAACCATTCTTCATCTCCATTCTCCTTCTCATCCCTTGATACTCTCACCAAGCTCTCCACAATGTTTGCACAATCTCTGTCCCGCGCCGCCATTATGGCTACTCTGTGTTTCGCAGGCCTCGCGTCTGCTGTGAGGCGTAAGTTGTCTCTAGACGTGGCCCCAAACCACAATCATACACGAGCCTTTAGTAACCAAGTGTAGAATCTGGTGATCCGAATCATGCTACCATCTCAAAGTCGAGCTCGACCACTACCGCGAGGGCGGGCCAAACCAAGATCGGCAGGCCGGAAGACAAGGTGATGGTACCTTGCGCTAGCCACATCACGCAGTGTGGTGTCGAGGATAAAGCCAAGGTTGTTTACGTACCGAAGTCCACCGTAACATCCACCAACACGATTGTCAAAACTTCAGTCGTGGTACGTTTCAGTCGCAACATTTCTATGCTCGAACAGACATGCTGATACAGAGATTAGACCCTTCCAGTATCAACCAGGGTTATTGAAAAAGTGAAGGTCAAAACCATCACCAGCGCAACCAAGGGTCAGTGCATAGAAATCCGAATCCTACCATATAGGATAAGAATCTAACCGAAATTGAAATCCAGGCCATTGCCGCTCGACCGTCTACCTTCCTGGCGAGCCCGTCACTGTTGCAGTCGATGTCGTGATTGTCGATCTCGAGGAAATTCAGCCCATTTCAAACTCTACTACATGGAAAACTCATACAGTCACCGCAAGTGCAATCGAGCAGTGCTTCCTCGAGAGGTATACAGCCCTTGCACAAGGCGGCCCAGGCACTTCATCGACAGCTGAGGCGACATCTGCCAGCTCATCCGTGGCATCTGCCCGCTCATCCGACACCGTCAGCCCTGCCGCTTCTACACATGCAGCATCGGATGAAAGCTACCCAGATGGCGAACCTGCCCAGAACCCTTTGGACACGGATGAGGAGCGACCCGTAATCGTCGGGTCAGATGGAGATATTTCGGAGTAAAGCTCCAGACAAGGCATGAGTTGATCATCCGTCAGTCCATGTTGATTATGAAGGCTTGATCAATATTCAGGGCTTGATGTGAAGCCATTAGTGTTGGATATTCTGTTTATATAGAGTATGTCCGTCGTACAACAAGAAATGAGTGTTACAAAATCAGCTCTAATCACCTTTGCCTCGATGACATAGTTCCTTGCTCAGATTACTACCTAGGTTAGCACTGTTTTCTAGCATCGTAGATATTTGGATTATTAGAGCTTCTCAGCGCAGAAAAGATCGAGGTGTATCAGTGATATTGCAGTACTCCTAAAGAGCATATGAGGATGATAGCTTTCGCGGGTGCATCTGATGGCTAGCTCGATGCCTCTCTGAAGGCCTGGGTTGAAAAAAAAAAAAATAGTAATCTGTAGTCGAACGCTTTCGGTTTCTTCTTTCAACGGAAAACGGAAACAGGCCTCATGTTCCCCTCCACCTCCAATCCTAATGTAGTTATTGTTGTGTTAGGTAAATAGGACTTGTGGACTCAACTTAGTATAACATCATATTATGACCACGCCAGAGAGGAAGGTGATCCATATAGCCTGGCCATCTAACCAGGAAGAGTGGTAGGTACTTGACACTAAAACATCACTTATCCTTCTACCTATACATACAACCTTTTGCTAGGCATCGCCGGGTATGCCATAGAAGGGCCGACTATGGCATATTCTAGTCAAATTCCTTCCCTCATGACTGCCTCGATATATCGTAGCGAGATATAACTCGAACGTAAAGCTGTTTTGTTTGATGAGGACCCTAAAAATGAGCCAAACCACGTGTCTTGTATCAGCTTGAAACCTGAACCGAAGGTAGAAGGGCGAGCTACTGTCGGCAAATGATAGTTTGCCCAGCAAGCCGTTCGATGATGCTAGCTACTATTGGTAAGCTCATGGTACTGTAATGTAGCCGTGTCCCTTAAATATAATATTAAACTTGATCCTCTGGTACGTTTATCCGAATAGTCACAACCATTGGATGGCCAACCACTTTAATGTTGCCTTCGCTTGCGTATCTCATTCCTTTCATCTTTGCATATCAACCGAACTACTCAAGGCCCTGGTAACAAAGGGTATATGCTGTACTATATAGCTCTTTTCTGTAGCATCGGCAATGGGGCATGTCTTAGAGTCGGAACATATTCCCACCGCCCAGGTCTGCTGAGGAATGCCATACCCTTGCAGTGGGGCCGATAACAATCATATGGAATGAGGAATGATATCTCACTGTGGAATCAACGCATACGCAGCTCAGTTTGAAGAGACAGAGGGAAATGCCTATCAAATAAAGAGCTACATAAAGTGCTACATGTATCTAGAATGATGCAACAGATTAGGCAATCTTAAGAAACCCTTTACTAGTAGAAGAGACTGTCTGGTGAGATGAAAAACATACTGCTTCTGCTACTAATAGTGTCCCAGTCACTTGCCGCGACCGTGAAGTTGGTAAATCATACTTCCCTTGGTCCTATTGGTACCAGTAACCCCAACATTCTGGTGGGAGGCACTGTTCAAACCGATGCTCCCCCTCTAAGCTCCTTCTTCAAAGATCTTAAAGGTCCGGTAAGTCAACCCATCCATGTTTCGTGACCAGCACTCGTATACTGACTCAAGCAAGTATCCGACCAACGGATGGTGGGCTCCATACGCTGCACCTCCAGGCACAGGCACGGCAGCAGGCCCATTTCCTTACGAATCGTCCCTAGATGGGTACGGTGTTTCCTTTGGTATCAACCAAGCTCGTGACTTTGACGGGACTTCTGTCAAGGTGTACACTCAGCTAGACTGGCGGGCTTCATTTACAGAACATAGCGGTGGCTTTGAGGGTCACAAAGCAACAGCGTTTGACACTCAGACTGTCACAGTTCAGTATATTCAGGGCAACTCATCTATGACAGCATATCTTGTACCAGGGTCGCCATACATGACCTTTGAATACAAGTCTGCAACTCCACTGTTGACAACGTTGAACGGAGGCATTAAGTCATTGAATGGCAAGGTACTGGTCGGTGGACATACTGGTACGTGGTTCAGATGCAAGAGAAAGATTATGAAGATATGCTGACACAGACAACCAAACTCTAGTGAGTGATCAAGGCACCAAGTTTACTGTCGTCGACACAAAGGGCACCACGTATTTGATCTATTCAGGCTCATTTATCAAGCTCATGGCCAAAACCGAGAATGATAACAAAGGCACCCTTACTGCGGATGCCAAGTTCACCGGTGTCCTGCGGTTGGTGATGCTCAGGGATCCCAGCCATCAGCCACTCCTTGATACCCATTCAACGGTATACCCTATCTCCGTGTATCAAGACTATTCCATCAGTGGTGACTCAGGAACTGTCATCTTCAAGTGGGAGACGAAGGGTTCTGGTGACTTACTGATGCTCACTTGGCCCCATCATCGCGAAGTCCTACAGAATCCCAGTTCTCCAGAACCATCTGCTCTGAGCTATTTGACCTTGAAGGTAAGCACTTCTGAGCCCCATGCAACTTTCCATGATGGCTAATCATTCCAGGGATGGATGTACCCAACGCTTGGAAACACTTGGCGACTGACATACAACTTAACTTCAATAACTTGGAACGCCCCGCGCGACGTGGACCTCTCCTGTAAGGAATCAGTTATAAATGGTCTCAAGTACGAAGTCGACCAACTTGATCCCTCCCAGGCTCCTGCACCAAATGAGTTCTACTACTGGGGAGGCACACTCGCTGCTAAGTCACGCCTAGCGCTGATCGCGTACGTTTCTCACCGATAGCGCCTTTGGTGAATTCGGACTGACTTGCATGTAGTGATCACGTCGGACGCAAAGATCTTATCGAGCCCGTTATCAGGTACCTTAAAGCCTCTTTTGAAGGTTGGTTCAGCGCCACTAACAAGGCTCTACCTGCGTATGAGACAACATGGGGTGGTGTCATCAATAAAGAAGGTGCTACAAATGTCTGGGTCGACTTTGGCAACGGCTACTTCAACGATCACCATTTCCACTACGGTTACTTTCTTCACATCGCTGCGGTGATCGCCAAGTATGATCCGGACTGGTTGGCTCAGCACAGAGAATATGTGACTTTCTTTGCCCGGTAAGCAGTCTTGGTCCTGCCTATGATCCCGTGAGGGCTGGTGCTGATCAATGCCCAACAGAGACATCATTAACCCTTCATCGGACGATCCCTTCTTCCCCATTACACGCTGTCTAGATTTGTTCGCCGGTCACTCATGGGCATCCGGTATTGCCAACGGAGCTGGTAGCCGTGATCAAGAGTCCGTTGGTGAGGCTGTCAACGGCTACTACGGTGCCATGCTCTGGGCCACGGTAGCGCTTGGTCAGGAACACGCCAACTTCGCTAGACTCCTGCTCGCTATAGAACAGCAAGCCGCTAGAAAATACTGGCACTTGTACCCTAGCGCTGGTGAAGATGATCCCGCAAACCCTTATCCCGAGGCTGAGTTCAGGGATCTCATCACTGTCGGCAATGTGATGGACTGGCAGACGGGGGCGTGGCTGTTCTGGGGCGCTGAAAAGGTGCAGATAGCTGCGATTCAGATTCTCCCTGTCACGCCTGTTAATGAGGTAAGATTGCTTTGGCCTTGTTTGATGGCAGTGACTTACACGAGATGGAAGGTTATGTACGACGCCGAGTGGGTCAGCAACGTCTTCGCCTACACGATGCCCGAATTGACGAATGCCTCATACGCCGACTCATGGTGCGTCCGTTGACCTTTCCTCGCGGATCTAGATTACTAAGAAAGCAGGAAATCTGTCATCTACGCCGCCTACGCCAATGCCAACCCGCAACAAGCCGCTGCATGGAGCGCCAACCTGAGCGACTGGGGTACGTTCAGATTAGGCCTCGTGGTTCAGACACAGTCAACTGACACATCGCTAATCACAGGCTCCGGAAACACATACACGAACGAACTGTACTTTATAAGTACCCGCTCGAATCCGAACGGCCAGCCCATCTGCGGCAATTTTCCAGAGAACCCATACGGCGACTACAAGATCCAAACCACATCAGGCAAATACATCGTATCCGCAGCCAACGGCGGCCAACTATCTGCTGCAAGCAACTCGACCAGTTATGCCGACGTCTTCTCCAGTGCCTATGTTCCCAACGCTGGTACATTGCAGCTCGCCAGGGACAAGCAATACGTGACGGCGGATCAGTCCGGCACATATTCGCTCTCGGCAGTCCGTACGATTGCTGATACCTGGGAGCGTTTCATCATCCGCCAGAAAGTAGGTGAGGCTGAGGGCGTCTATTCAATCAAGGCATTTAGTAACGGGAAGTATGTGAGGGTTGGCGGTGATGGGACACTGATCAATGATGGTGCGGGTGAGAACGACGGCACTGGGTTCCGCTTTATCAAGACCTGAGACGGCGCTGGGTGGCTTCCTGACATGCTTTGGATTGCACTATATCAAGCCGCGGCGGCCGGTCTAGTCTTTGACTTACTCGTTTGCTTTCTTTCTTCGACTACCTTGGAGAAGCATTTGGTTTCCTTCTCCACAAAGTGGAAAACCCTGTCTTCTCTGATCTATTCTCTTTGTGCATTCTGCGGCTTCGATGTTTTTCGGTTGGTTAATTTGTACACAGTCTTTATCTAGTTACACTTCCCTTTAATCTCTGATCCTTTGGCCAGCAATTACTTCATAACTTCACCTATCTGACTTCTTGAACAGCTTGAAAAGACTTCCCCTCAAAGACAACTTCTTCGCTCCTCTCAACCTATCCCCGAAACTCTTCTTGACAAGAGTCTCGCCCTCTCCAGCCACACGCACTGGTATCTCTTCCTCTCGTACCTCTTCTTCACCTGTCTGCAAATGCTCCATGACCCAACAAACAGCCTCCCTCACAGCTTCCGGCTTCTCAATAATAACATCATGACTGACATCCGGGATATGCACATATCGATTATTCCTAGATAGTTGCAACTGCGCCTTCTTCAACCTCTCATCCTCCTTGTCTGTCGCGTCCAGAAGCTTCTTCTGCATCAGCAGGGTCGGGCTGGCGAGGTTTTGTTCGGCAGCGATGGCTTGATCGTACTGTAGCTGTTTCCATTTCAGAGTGTTGCCTCGAATGACGACAAGCGGTTTATTCCCCAAGATCTTCTTGTCATATTGTCTTTGTTCTAGTTGGGCGTCTATCGTTGGCTCTGCACCGGTTTCGGCGAGGACTATTCCTGCGACTTGGTGCGGTCTCGCTTCGAGGAAGAGCCTTGCGAAGGTACCGCCGTATGAATGTGCGATCAATACATAGCTCTGGGGTGAATCTCTACTATCGAGAAAATCCAACAGTTCTGAGATGGCTATATCGGTTCTGACATATGGATCTTGCCTATCCCAGAGCAAAAGCTGGTACGCGGGCCCAAGGAGTTCTGCTAACGCAGCCCAAGACTTGCAGGAGTCGCCTGAGCCGTGGAAGAAGATGATCAAAGGATATGAGCTGCCTGAGTTGCCCACTATCTCAAACTTTGTGATGGTATTTTGTGTCGCTTGTGCCATTTCCTTTGTTGTTTTTGGCATTTCATTGAAATGGCTGAGGTTTGACAATCGGTGAGCGTAAGCAGAGTGGGTCAATGCGACTGGATGGATTGTTGGGTTTCATTGCTGCCTGCGACATCACGAGATTGATAGCATATCTTCGAATCCAAAAACCTGATGCCTGGAAACACAATCCATGAGCGGTGTCCAACCTGTGAAGGCATAATCTCGGAACTTATTTGTTCCGGCAAGTGTAATCTGGAGCAGGAGATGAGGCCATTTGAGAGTGATGAACAGATATTTTGCTTGAGAGCAGATGATGCAACGATAGTTTTATTAAAGTGCTAAAACTTGATGAGAGTTCACTAGACAATTTCTAAACCACGACTCGAGGAAATGGTTTCCAGACATTCCAGTATGACAAGTTCCGTTGCTTGCTGGTCAGCACACCAAGTTGTGGCGGCCGTCGCACGTAGGCAGTTTTTAAGCTTGATTCGGGGTCGAACTCAACCGCCACCACCGCATCAATTCACAGCGGTTAAACCAACATCGTATAACTATAATTACCGTCAAATTCAATCCATATAAAACGCAAGAATATTCCAGCGTAAATGATCCGACAAGAGCACAAGGCCGACATACAAAAATGTGTTCCTTACCCTGCACCTCAAGCCCGCTTCTACCCGCAGATCCCGTAGCCGAGGCTTCCAATCGCCTTTCCCTCCCTTCTCACAAGCTGGAGTCATCCCATTATTACTCAATTGTGCTAGCGACAGGAACAAGGGCAAAAGTCCCGCCGTGAAGCTATCCACAGTCATACTTCCGATCATCAGATGAACTGCAGGGTTTGTCATGATTGACATAATTGACCGAGATGGCTACGACTTGGCGGGATGCAGTGACAAAAATCACATACCAACTTGTTTCTCTAGAGAGGAGGACAGTGTTGGCGGTGATTCAGGCCATCCAGGATTGTCGGGAATTTCCCCATGCGCTACTCAACTTCCCCATGGGAATCATGGCTTGGTCCTGGGGTTGAACACTAAAAGAACATGGTCTCCAGCAGCTAATTCGAGTGCCACCGAGTCACAGACCGAAGTCGGCCCAATGATTGGGGACGAGAGGCAGTGGTGATGCAATGGCGGAATGTACCCTCGGACGACAAGGATATACCGCTAACAGACTTCCACCGGACTCATACAACGTGACGCTAGTCTTGGATCATCATCAGATAGTAGTACATGTCGCGTCTCGTCGCAGCCACACTCACTTCTGAAGCTCATCAAACCAACCCACGATCATTACCCAAAGCAACCACGCTCCGTCTCCCACTCCAATCCATTCAACACGAACTTCCTCAATTATGCATAACGTTCGGTCCGACATTGGGCCAATGCCATGCTCGACCGTTACTCACGCAGCCGAGTAATTTTACCTTCAAAGTTTTCCGCCCTGTCAGCCTGTCTTTGAACCTTCTGTAAAAAAAAAAAGCTGGGGAAAACCAACCCCGCAAAATGGAGCCTCCGATCAAAGCATCCCTGCACAGCATCACGCAACGAAAACCTGGTCCCGGCTCTTTTCTCGGCCATAACCTAGCTTAAGCTTGACTGTCTTCACGGCAATGATGACCGTTGCAGCGGGTTTTCTCTACGGAGTCTCCCTCGCTCTGTTCCTGAGCGGCGGAGTCTCCGCTGGCAGCATGCATCATGACGAGACGATTGAGAACCACAGCGCCAAGAACGAATCAGTATATATAACCAAGCAATATGGCTTGATGGTCTTTCTTGTTCAGCAACCAGCTCTTCTCCTCTCAATCATGTTCTTCAAGACGCTGCTCACTTCGGCCGTGGCCTTTGGCACTGCTTTTGCGCAGAGCAAGGCTGGCGTTGAAGACCTTGACAAACCCCGCAGAGACCTTTTCGAGAAGGATCTCTCCAAATGTCCCGGCTACAAAGCTACCAACCACCGGGAGACCAAATCAGGCTTCTACGCTGATTTGTCTCTTGCGGGACAGGCCTGCGACGTTTTTGGTGTTGATCTCCCCGAGCTGAAGCTAGAAGTTGAGTATCAAACTAAGGATCGTCTTCACGTCAAGATCTTGGATGCGAATAACACCGTTTACCAAGTACCTGACGATATCTTCCCTCGTCCCGGTTATGGACAGTGGGCTTCACCTAAAAACTCGAAGCTCAAGTTTGACTTCAAGGCGGATCCCTTCTCGTTCACTGTGACGAGGAAGGATTCTGGGGAAGTGCTTTTTGACACATCGGGCAGCAAGCTCGTTTTTGAGAGTCAGTACTTGTACCTCAAGACAAAGCTTCCTGAGAGGCCTTATCTTTATGGTCTTGGTGAGCATAGTGATCCTTTTATGCTCAATGCCACCAACTACACCCGCACAATTTACACTCGCGATGCTTATGGGTAAGTCACTCTGCTCTTCCCATCGTTTGATACGCTTGCTAACATGTTTCAGCTGCCCCAACGGCCAGAACCTCTACGGAGCTCACCCTATTTACTTTGACCACCGCAAGGGCGGCACTCATGGTGTCTTCCTCCTCAACTCCAACGGCATGGACGTCTTCATCGACAAGAAGAACGGCAAGCAATTCCTAGAGTACAACATCATCGGTGGTGTTCTCGACTTCTACTTCATCGCTGGTCCTACACCCCGCGACGTCGCCAAGCAGTACGCTGAGATCACCACCCTTCCACTCATGACGCCCTACTGGGGTCTTGGTTTCCATCAGTGCAGATATGGATACCGCGATGTCTACGAAGTTGCTGGCGTAGTGGCCAATTACTCAGCTGCCAAGATTCCGCTCGAGACTATGTGGACTGATATCGACTACATGGACCGTCGTCGCATCTTCACTATCGACCCTGAGCGATTCCCTGCTGATAAGTACAAGGATCTTGTTGACACTATCCACGCTCGTGATCAGCACTACATCGTCATGGTTGATCCAGCTGTGTACGACATGGAGCCCAACCCAGCTCTCACCAGTGGACTTCAGTACGATACTTTCATGAAGGAGCCTAATGGTTCAGACTACAGAGGTGTTGTCTGGGCTGGACCTAGTGTCTTCCCCGATTGGTTCAACCCCAACTCTCAGCAGTACTGGAACGAACTCTTCCAGAACTTCTTCGACGGCGAGCATGGTCCTAACATCGATGCTCTCTGGATCGATATGAACGAGCCCGCCAACTTCTTCAACCGTCCTTATCCCGGCAACAACACTACTCCCGAGAACTTCGCCAAGGTCGACGGTGACCCTCCCAAGGCCCCTCCTGTTCGAGATGGTCCTCCTGCTCCCATCCCCGGTTTCCCCGAGAGTCTCCAGCCACCCTCTCTCCGCTCCGCCAAGCGCGAAGTCACTGCCGTTGCCAAGACCACCAAGCGTTCCGTAGAAGTCCGCACCACTCCTCGTGGCCGCGGCGTTGGTCGCTGGGCAGCTACCCGCAAGGTCTGGGGACAGAACAAGTACGGTCGTCCTGGCCACGGCTGGCAAAACGGCAAGAAGACTGGCTCTGGCTGCGGTCCTGATGAGTGCAAGGGTCTTCCTAACCGAGAGCTCATCCAGCCTCCATACATGATTCAGAATGGCGCTGGACCTACACTTGCTGACAGTACCACCGACACTGATCTTGTTCAGAGCGGAGATTACGTTCAGTATGATACGCACAATTTGTATGGTGCTCAGATGTCTTCTCACTCTCATAACGCTATGCGCTCGCGTCGCCCTGATAAGCGTGCTCTTGTCATTACACGAAGTACCTTTGCTGGTTCTGGCAAGGATGTTTCGCACTGGCTCGGTGATAACCTGTCTCAGTGGGATCAGTACCGCTTTTCCATCTCTCAGATCCTTCAGTTCGCTTCTATCTACCAGATCCCCGTTGTCGGTGCTGATGTCTGTGGATTTGGCGGTAATGTCACTGAGACCCTTTGCGCACGATGGGCTACCCTTGGTAGTTTCTACACTTTCTTCCGTAACCACGCCGATATCACTTCTCAGTCTCAGGAGTTCTACCGCTGGCCCAAGGTTACTGAGGCTGCTCGCAACGGTATCTCCATCCGATACCAGCTCCGTAAGTTACTCTTTCCCTTCATATGGACGATTGCTAACAGAAACAGTCGACTACATCTACACCGCCATCTACAAGCAGAACCAGACCGGCTCTCCAACCCTCAATCCCATGTTCTTCAACTACCCCAAGGACAAGAACACCTACTCCATCGACCTCCAATTCTTCTACGGTGATGGTATCCTCGTCAGTCCCGTCACCAAGGAGAACAGTACCAAGCTCGAGTACTACCTCCCTGACGACATCTTCTACGAGTGGTCCACTGGCAAGCCCGTTCGCGGCAAGGCTCAGTACGAGTCTACCGAAGTCGACGTCACCGATATCATGGTCCACTACAAGGGCGGCCTCATCTACCCCCAGCGCGTTGAGAGCGCCAACACAACCAAGGCTCTCCGCCAGAAGGGTTTCAACCTGGTTATCGCCCCTGGCCTTGACGGAAAGGCCGAGGGCTCTCTGTATCTCGATGACGGAGAATCTGTTGTTCAGGACACAGCTTCCGAGATGGACTTCAAGTACAGCAAGGGCAAGCTGAGCTTTGATGGAACTTTTGAGTATGATGCTGGTGTTGGAATTGAGACTATTACTGTGTTGGGCGTCAAGTCTAAGCCTCATGGAGCGGAGCATGCGGAGTATGATGCCGAAAACAAGAAGCTTGTGTTTACTGCGGATATTCCGTTGACGCGCAAATGTCACGTTGACTTGTTCTAAGATGAACACGATGGGACCTGGTTATGATTATGATTCTAGCTATGGCGATAGTACGTGGAAAGTATTAGCTTTCGTCTCACATATATGAATAACTATTAATTTGAGAATATCGCCGCCTGCTTTCCATTACCCTTGAAAATGCGTGAAAGTCGAGAACCTTGCCTGGAGCATAACTCTGGTGGTAACGCTATATGCGTTGTACGAGGAGGTCTGTTGAAATACTCCATTAGTAATTGACCAACGCCATGCAATTGCCTAATAATATAGAGTTAACGTAGTAGAAATGACAAAGGCAGTGAAGATCTACCAACATTAACGAGGTCTGATATGACGATGCGGTCGGATTGGCTGCTGACTCATTCTGCCGAATAATTTAAGCGGCTGATGACTGAACCATCTACCACTACAAAACCCCACAGATGCAAACTTCTCTACCTTCACCCAGCACTGATCACTTCAATTCTGGTGAAATTTCATGATGGCGACGACTCAAACAACTCTTCAAGCTCCTTTCGAGACGATTTCCCTCGAAAACAGGAGCCAGAATGAAGATGTCCCAGATACTCGACGTGCGGGGCGAGTCTTTGAAGCTGACCCTGCATTCACGACAAGTCCAGCATCACGCCGACTCATAATCTCTTTATTGGTTTGCGCAAACATGATCCAGGTATTTTAATTATCTCTTACAAGTTATAAAGTTTTGGTGGATCATTTGCTGACCTTTCCTCAAGTTCATGTCCAATTGTGTCACCATCGTCGGCGGTTTACCCCTTAGTAAAGACTTGGGGCGTGAATCAGGGCCCGGCAAGGCAAATTGGATGGTCGCTTCATATCCGTAAGTATAGGCCCTTTCATTCTATTTTTATATCTGATGCTGATATTTACAGACTCACTCAAGGCGCATTCGTCCTAGTAACAGGCCGACTAGGCGCTATCTACGGCCATTCTCAACTTACCCTTCTCGGCTGTGCAATCTTCACCCTCTTTTCTCTCATCAATGCATTCACCAAATCCTATGACTCTTTCATAGCCATGCGCGCTTTGACTGGTTTTGGTGGAGGCATCTTCATGCCCAATGCCGTATCAATTATCACCACCATGGTTCCACCAGGTCGATCGCGAAATGTCGTTTTGGGGTTTTTTGCAGCGTCGCCGCCTCTGGGAGGAATGATCGGTTCGTTAATCGCAGGTGTTTTTATTGATTTTGTCAATTGGATGTGGCTTTTTGTTCTGATGTAAGTGTTTTGCTGACCTGTTGAGAGATGACTGATGTTTGTATTAGTGCTGGTATTGCGGCTTTCAATCTGGCTTGGCTGGCGTATCTCATGCCGAAGGAAACCCCGGTTGACAAAGGAGGACACATAGATATCCCCGGAATCGTTCTGGGACTAGGAAGCTTGCTTCTTTTCAACGTAGCATGCAAGTAAGTACAACTTGGCCTCAACAGTCTTATCTGGGACTAACCATGGCAGCCAAGCGCCATCAGCTGGATGGAACGCGCCCTACGAGATAGCCCTATTGGTTCTTGCTGTATTCATGTTCCTTACCTTTCTACTCTGGGAGAAGCGTTATGCCAAGGACCCCATAATGCCGCTGTCAGTCTTTCAAGCGCCGACTTTCACAGCTTTAGTCTTTGTTGTGCTTCTGGTACGCGTTTACCATTGTCAGGCCTCTACTGATGGTTCATACACTGATGTATTAAACAGAGCTACATGGCATTCGGGATCGGTCTCTGGTACTCGACAAGTTGGCAGTACCTCCTGCGTGGAATATCCGTCACCCAAATTGGCATCAACTGGGTGCCCTTCAGTCTAAGCTCTGTGCTCGCCGTTTTCTTCGCAGCGTGGCTCATCCCACGCGTTGCAGCGCAATGGATCATGGCGATCGGTGTGACCGTCACGCTGGTCGGCAATATCCTTCTCGCGACCATGCCAGTGCAGCAAACATATTGGGCGCAAGTCTTCCCGGCTATGGTTCTCTACGGTTTCTGCCCCGACTTGGTATATGTAGCGGCACAGGTAATCGCCAGTAACAGCGTCAGTCGTCGCCAACAGGGCGTGGCCAGCAGTCTGATTGGAACCCTCAACCTTTACGGAAACAGTTTAGGTCAAGGCTTTGCTGGGACAATTGAGACAGAGGTTGGTACCAACAACGGCGATGAAGTTGGGGGTTACAGGGCAGCTCTGTACTTTGCGGCCGGCCTGGCACTGCTTGGCTTGGCCTTGGATATCTTGTTCGTCAGGGTGCCGAAGGATCAGCGCGAAGGATGGGATGACCCGTCCGAGAGCGGTGAGCCAGAGCTGAATGGCATGACTACAGCTATCGAGGGGCGGGCCTCACTACGAACTTGAGTCATGTCCTGGAATGACAAACAGTGAGTTCAGAGAGAGGGAATATCGATTAAAAAGTAGAGACTTACTCAGTGAAGGTGGATGGTGCACTGCTTCTCTTAGAATCCTTGTATGGATCCGACCTCGGGGGAAGTATGAATCAGACCAGGACCGTCGGTGCCTGAGCATGGGAGAACCGCAATTACATACTACGTTTATGTTGCAATATCTGGTAGAAGTACGAGACAAAAGATTTTAACCCCGATGTAGTCCGTCGGTCGGGTTTGATGGCTAAATATAACTACATGATAAGAATTGGGAATAAGAATGAAAACTTGGAATTGTCTAAGCCCCGTGGGCTCATGGTCAATGCGCAGCAAAAGAACCCAAAACTCCATTCAAGAATAGACAATTAGACGAGGCTTCAAGGACATCGCTGAAGGATCGCAGCCAAGACCCTAAGCGAGAGGACTGCGCAAGGCCCGATTCGCCAGGCTGCTGAAGGATTCAAGACGAGACAGGTCCTTATTTCGATTAAGCTGTTATGGTAACGTCGACCCAAAATGCTCTCCACCAGTCAATGCATTAAAGATGTCGGATTTCCATCCTTCAGCTTCCATTGCAAAACCATCCACCTTTCCAAATTCTCGACGATCAAAATGCCTTTCTCGAACACGGTACGACGAGAAGACGACGATGGCGAAGCAGACGATGGTTGGTGCGAGGTCGCGACTATTGAGGATCAATTCATCTGGCCCCTTCAAGGTAAAACTTGGGTGCGTGGACAAACACAGATGGTAGGCTGGGGAGCCGGGCGAGACGTTAACGGAACATGGGGCGAAGGGAGCACGAAAGTCAAGTTGGAGTTGATGTGGTGGACAGGCACATATGGCCCAGGCCCGGGTGATCTAAAACCCATAGTGATATTTGGTATGTCTGGTATTGGATCATGACAAGAAGACTGCTGACTGATTAAGTGTAGACAACAAGACCTTTGACTACCCTTCTGCCGACTGGAAGCTATGGAACCCCAACTGCACCGACACATACATGAACTACACCTGGACAATACCGATAGACTTGGACGTCGGCGATTCGAAATTCACAATGACGGTGTACGACGTGTCGAACCGTAGCGACATAAGCATGTTGCAAAGCAATTTATTCTTCATCAACGCGGACAACGGAACATCAACCGCAGATTCAAATGCTAGCACCTCAACACCAGAATCTTCACAAGAAACAACAGCCTCGACTGGACTCGCAACCGGTGCAAAAGCAGGCATTGGCGCAGGCGTCGGCGTCTTTGCACTAGGACTCCTCCTCGCCGGTTTCTTCCTCTACCGACGCAACAAGCGACAAGCACCAAGCATTGTCCCCACAGATCCAGATGGATTCGAAAAGCCAGAGCTGGATGCAAAGTCGACTGGCATTTCTGAAGTTGATGGGACGGGGATATCTCCCCATCAAGCTCCAGATAATGCGATATATGAGGCTCCTGGCGTTTTGGTCCATGAGGCTCCCACCGGAAAGGAGCAGACGGTTGTGGAGAAGATGAAGGCAGCGCGGCAGATTAATGAGGAACCAGTTGAGATGCCGGCCGATTCACCAATGTCGTCGCCGAAGACTTCGCAGGACAGGCTGAATAGAACATAGTATTAATACAAATTCGGTAGAGTGGACGCAAAGCAGTATAGCGAAGTATCTCGTCACCACGTGGCTGTAGTCTTGCCTTGGTGGTTAGTGTATCACTAGTGAGCTGACCCCTGCTATAAGACCTCACCCTAAGACTCTTCGCGGGGATGAGAGTTCTTAGGCTAAGACCTCTCATCCCCGCGCCTCATTTCACGCCGCGATAAATACACCGCGTCGAAGCCTGCACCCTTACCACGGCGCGCGATGTCTTCAAAGCTCTGTGCGCCATGTCGAGATGCATTCCTCTCGGAACCAAAACCTCTGCATCGCGATTCCACCATCGCCTGCACTCCCTTCCACGAGGCGCCGTGGAAAGCCTTCCAGAATTATACGCACTCATCTCGAGACATTACCGAGTCCTTGAAGGATTGCGAATTTTGCTCCTTTGTCGTCGCGTTATCAGCGGCGGACAAAGCCCTTGGCAAATATGGGAACGGATCCTTCGTTGATTCGGCCAGCGAAACATCTTGGAGGACGCAGGGCGAGCCGATGCTAGCGCTATGGCAGTATAATGAGTATACATATGAAGACCATATTTCAGCGGATCTCGGTCTCAGCAGGAGTAATCTTCGCCATATGGATAGGCTTGATATACGACTCTTTGGAGCCGAAGGTGCGCTACTTGGCCATTATCAGTATCACTGAACTAACCGGCGATAGATCCTCGTGTGAAATGCCAGAGGCGAATCGAAAAGGCGTCAACATGTACATCAAGTGAGACTAGTTTTGAATGCTTGTCTAAATGGATCAAGACTTGTTCGGAGAATCATAAGTCCTGCAACAAACTACATGCCCGCACTGGTGAGAACAAAGACTGGCTTCCAGCTCGGCTGGTCAAGATCATTCCAAATACCGACGGCATGCCTGGGATCATCAAAGTTGTTGAAACGAGCGCAAACGACGAAATTCCTCTTAGCATAGAATATGCCACGTTGAGCTACTGTTGGGGAAGGGAACCATTCACGAAACTACTCAGATCTAATATCGAGAGCATGACCACTACTGGGATGCCGATAAAAGACCTACCAGCAACATTCCGTGATGCAATCACTGTTACAAATCGTCTCGGTATGGAGTACATCTGGATAGATGCTCTTTGCATTATTCAGCTTGATGCGGAAGACTGGGGCCTACACTCCGTTACAATGGCCAAAGTCTACTCATACTCAGCGATCACGCTCGCAGCAGCAGCATCATCAGACGCATACGGGGGTCTTTTTCGCGAACGCGATCCCGCAGGGATCAATGGTGTTAACTTGCACTTAAAATGGCCCGCACACGACCTAGAAGGGGAATTTCATCTGGTCCCAGTAGATCCCTGGGACAAAGCAGTCGGAAACTCACCGCTGCTGAGACGGGCATGGGTATTCCAAGAACGACTTCTGTCCCGAGGGACTGTCTACTTTGCTCACGACATGCTTTACTGGGAATGTGGTGAGCTATATGCCTCAGAGCTTTATCCTGAAGGGGGGCCTTGGGATCTGCAGTACCGATACAAGAGATTCGACATTTCTGATAGGCTTCCCTCTGGCGTGCAGTCGGTAGAAGATTGCAGGTTCAAGCATATATACACGGAACTTCTCACGCGAGAATTGAATTCAGAGAAGACTGTCACGGATGAAGAGATGTTTCTGTATGTATGGGCTTCAGTGGTGGCTCAGTACAGCGTCGGCAAGTTGACGAAAGAGGCTGATAAACTCATTGCAATTGATGGTGTAGCTGAGCAGTTGACAAGTGTTGTACCGAGACAGCAGTATCTCAACGGACTCTGGAGACAAGACAGTCTTCCACTTTCTTTACTATGGTGCACCATAGAGGAAGAGCAGCCGCCAAGTACCCGCGTCGCGCCAAGTTGGTCATGGGCATCTGTCTACACCCCCGTTAACTTCAACTTCCTGTTCCGAGCACAGACCGACCCCAAGGTGGTCACAAAAGTCATCGATATCATCACCCCCGACGATGAGCCAGAAAGCGTTGAGATATCGCGCCGAACGGCACTGGTTCTTCAAGGGCCTCTTACAGAAGTACGCTTTCGATCTGCTTCACGCAATGGACTTGGCCCCTTACATTCAAACTGGTGGATGAGCCACAAGACGATGAGAGATCGTATCAAGTTCTTGAACCCAATTGACATGACACCTATGCTTGTATTCATTGGTAAAGGTTTGAAAGCTGATTATCCATGTGATATCTCGCTAGATAGGGTGGTGCCGAAGAACAGTCGGATATTCGCACTCAAGATTGCGGAGGCTGATATTAGACATCCCTGGCAGCAGAGATTGCCGTCTGAGTGCGGCTTATTGTTGATCGCAGGCCAAGAAAGAGGGGCTTTTAGTAGGATCGGCATGTTTGAGATTGCTGCTGAGAGAATGAAGAGGGATTGGGCAGACCAGAAGACACCATTCACGCCGATATCTAAGTTGAGGGACGGAATCTGGAGTGATTCATGTATAGAGAAGAGGTTTTATTTGGAGAGGGATGGCAAAGACGGCTATACTATCAAGATAGTCTGACAATGGTCACATGGCCAATTGCGTTTTCATTCAGCCACTAAGGGATTCTACCAAGCATTAAACGTTTGTCAACATAGGAATGCAATGCTGATGATCGAAACGACAAGATGATTCCGTGGGAATAAAGTATGTACGTACAGTTGTCGGGTAATTTCGGGTGCATTTGTGACTGTGAATGTGAACTGAAGACATTTGACTCTGGTGCTACGCAACCAACGCCATGGGCAACGGCACAAAAGGCGTTCTCATACCGACTGGGAAAAGTAGATCATCTCCTTCGCCAGTGCCTCCATCTCTCGAAGATTGGCTCGACAGCAGTGCGCAATGTGGATCTCAGACTAGCTATTCGAAAGTTGATGATGTCACTCAGGATACTTCTACGGTCTACGGGGTGAGTCCTGATAGTAGCTACATAACGTGGAAACAGCCCGACCTGACATCCCAGATGTCGTTTCTGAGCCGGACGATGTAGACAGGATGAAGAAAAGGCTCAGTAAGTGGGTAGGAAACAAGCTTGATGTACACGTGGCGTAAGAACAGAATGGATCAGTCTCAAGAAAGAATATGAACATAATTTTCAAGATTAGAAAGTTCCCGCGATTCTTCCCATAGTCGTAGGTATGGGATACTGAGGAGACAAGGGGTAAGTCTGTTTTACTCTCTTCCGGCGGTTCAGTTTTGTTACTGAGTTGCCATTCCAAAACTGAAGTGCTATTGTATCACCAATAAGATATCTCAGCAGAATGGTTCATTGCCAAGACAGATTCGAAGAAAATTGGCTGTGTGGTGTCCTCTCTCGATCTCGTACACAGACCGCCTTTCAACCCGTCCTACAGTAACCATTCCGTCTTGTGACAGGTTGTAAAACGTTAACTAGACACAAAAGTCAATGCCACTATTGTCTTTGCAGCAGTTTCCAAAAGGCGCAGTATCTCCAGATATAGTACACTCAGACTAAGAGTTGATCAATGTCAGATCAAGCTGCTTGGCGTCGCGAGACAACTTACACCGTCAAATGAGTTACTACCGCAGCAACTTTGAGTATAGCCATCGCGCTTTACAAGATCGCCGGCACTATTGACAGAACAGCAATATCGCTTAAACGTCGTCTGGGCGGAAATGCTATTAAGAGGTTATCAGCAACAACGATATCTCCACGTTAGGATAGATAGAACATAACATACCCCAAGGCCAAAACAAGAGTAGATATGAAGATTGATAACTGCATTTTGATGATGATACTTTAGTAGTAGACTTGGTTGTGTTTTGTATAATGATGAAAGTAAATAATAGATAAACCTGTTATAGTCTAATATAGTAAACTATATCCAGATATATATACTAAATAGCACGCTTATAGATATCCATTTAATAAACTTTAAACTCTAAGTAATAACTCCACTTACAGTGGGCTAATATAAGACTGGTTTTATTAACCCAACTTATCAATGTCAGTCTTTATCCCATAAGAGCCGTCTTATCCGATATAAGGTATTTAACGAAAACTTAATAGTGCTCTTTACCTCTGACCAACTTCTGATTACTACCGATACAGGGTATTAAAACTTTATGAACCCTTCTAGTTAGAAGGTCAACCTATGGAGCATCTGCGGAATCAATAATTCTTTAATTAATTTGCTTCGACGCCGTAGAGTACAATTCCATCGCAGGTCGACTCCATGCACATGCGTAGAAGCCCGCCTAAGCGCTAAACCTGTGGATTCAATATCTACCGAAAAGGAAGCTTCAACTGTAGCAGCGAAGTGGGAACAATATGCATGTATACCGGGAATATAGTCCGTATCAAGATCCTCACTAAGCCGCCAACGGCAAGTTCGGCAACCCTCTCCCCACCAACAGACAACAGCAGTAGCAGTACATTAAATTGATGCTGATCCCTGCTGCAGATATGAACTTACAAGCCTTATATTTGGGGGGGCTATCGTGTTATCATTCATGACCTGAGTTCGTAGCCTAAAGCTTAACCTTATAGGCATCAGTCATCCCGAGTCTCGTCTCTATATTGGACATTGTAGATAACTCATGCGTGTATAGCGGCATCGGCTTCTGGCAAGGAAAACACAGTCCTTTGCTTGTCAGGACCGCAGCTCAGGCTATATTTCTCTCATCGGCGTGAAAGAACCACGGAAAGTGATCCAAGAAGTCGGTGTATCGGCTGGTTATTCCTGATATCTGACCTTAAGGTGGCCCGCCTCGCCGCATGGAAGTCTGTTCATAACGTCGCAGCAAAGGTCTATAAGATTCACACACTAAATAGAGTATAGTATTTTTGTTGACTGACTAGCTGAAAGGCCAATTTGCCCAGTCATCGGCCAGGATATACCCATCTCCAAGAAAGGTTGGCAGGATGCAACACAAGTGTATTTAATATGGAAGCTACAGATACCTTCTTACGAACCGTGGAACCTTGGCCGTTAACCTATCCAAGACCTAGAATAGGCTGACGAGAGAAGGAGAAGCGCATTTTACACATCAGTCTGCCACTTGATAGCGACTATTGGATCGCTTGGCTGTGGACCGGTCAAAGTGCTTTAGCCACTTGAGACCTTTCTCGGTATCGATTCAATCATTTTGTCTTGTCGTAATAGCATAATCACCCAATAGGTTGCTTTCTTAGTACCTGCTGCTAAGGCGATACTGGCCGGCACTTATTATAAACGGCGGGATCGCTGTGTACCTGTAATAATCATTCCGCTTGAACTAGTGCCTATCATAAAGCCAGTCTTGTTGAAGTGGTAGATATCATCTATCTGAATACTATTCTGTATAAGCCTGAACCAGCTATAAATAATGCTTAGATCTTCATATTTAGCTCTTTGATGGTTGTATATCTCGAGATCCTTATACCGCTTAATAGAGTTAGAAGCATAGCGCTTGGCGATAGATTGTGCATCCTGATCAGTAAGTAACCAACTGGCCATATCTTGAAAACTATATAGTTGTGGGGGAAATTCTCGCGAATCTAGGTCTTGATTGAACTGGAATTCTCCCTTGAGTTGTGTCGAACCTCGCGCCAGGTCACTGCAGGGGGTGGTGACAGCCAATTAAAATGCGTCAGTGAAAAGAACTTGTCGCCCCCCTCGTATTTGAGCCTACCAGTAATTACTTTAGTTATAAAACGCTACAGCACACTGCTCACGGTCCCAATCTCTCAAGAGGTTCCACCTACGTCCCTACTATAAGATGTAGGGCCCCCATATCAATATAGCTGGGGGTTCCGGGTTAATTTGTTGCTATTGATATGAACTCTGGCGCTAGTGATAGGCAACGTCATGGGCAACGGCACAGCAGGGAGCCAGGGACCTTGGCATATTGGGCACGGCAGACGTTTACGGAGGCGGTCAGTGATTAAGCCATGTTAATAATAATTTACAGTTCAGCAGGAAATTACCGTATGCAACATGAAAATTGAGCCTCGTTGTACAGACAAGAACGAGCCTCGTCAGAATGATGCCGCGCAACAAGACTTCAATCTTAACGGATCATCGAATCTATTCGACACCCGAAATGTCTCACATTCACCGCCAATTCTCAATACTTATGTTCGTATTACCCTGCACTTTAGAGCAAACATCTAGCGCAAACCAGCCACCAACACCCAATGTCTCAATCTGCCTTATCTTGGCACCAAACAAATTAAGCTCACAGCGCGCCCGCGCACACGCGTCCGCTTGCATAACTCAAACCAACATAACTTTAAGCCACGAATACATACTCTAACCATGGCCGGGTGGCAGATCCACCCGCTGATCAATGACGATGTCCCAGCCACTAAAACTGCCGTGATTATCGTCTCATCCCTTTGTACTACACATTCCTTCTTCTCCTCTTTCACCATTTTCGTGATACATCTCACTTAACTTGACTGTCTGTATACGATATACATACGCACCATGGCAAGAATTTCAGAGGGCTTGCCAATGGCTGGCTCGACGACTACTATCACAACGCAGAGAAAGAAGAAGCCCTTTGAAACCAAGGAGCTGACGACAGAGGTTCAGATGTTGGCTGGTGCTGATGTTTGGGGTCGTGCAGCATTTGGGAGGTCGTGGCTGCGATCTCTCGTAGGCGCATCGCCTCTATTTCTCGCGCCAATGGCTTCAATATCAATCTTCATCACACTGGCTGAATACGAAGGATCGCTCTCCCTCTTCGCAGACGCCGTAAAAGAACACGGCTTCTGGACCATTTGCGCCCAGTACGGTCCTCACCTTACCACCAAAGGCATCGCCGCAGTCATCTGCTGGGTTGGAATCCAAGCCCTTCTGTACTGCCTCCTCCCCGGCGAGCAACACCAAGGCCAATTGACACCAGCTGGCTATCTCCTCAGCTACAAAATCAACGGCCTCTCAGCGTGGATCGTCACGCATCTCCTTTACGCACTTCTCAGCTGGTTGGGGATTCTGGACCCTGGCTTCATTCCCCGCAATTGGAGTAGCTTGATTGGAGCTATGAACTTGGCTGGGTTCGTTATTTCGGCACTTGCGCTCGTCAAAGCGTACGCAATGCCGACGCACCCAGAAGATAGGAAGTTCAGCGGTGAGACCACTACGTCTTTTGAGTTTTTGGTGTAATTAAACGCTAATTTTGATATCGGCAGGGTCTTTCCTATACGACTTCTTCATGGGCATTGAGCTGAACCCGAGGTTGGGGGAGAATTTTGACCTTAAGCTTTTCAGTAATGGCAGGGCAGGGATGATGGTGTGGACCCTGATGTAAGTCTGGTTCATTTGATATAAGAGCGGAAACTCACATGATGCAGCGACTTTTCGAACATGGCGTATCAGTACCAGAATCAGGGATTTGTTGAGCCGTCGCTTATCCTTGTAACGGCACTACAGACCATCTACGTGGTGGACTTTTTCGTTAATGAATCCTGGTATCTGCGCACAATCGACGTCAAATTCGACCATTACGGCTTCTATCTCAGCTGGGGCTGCTTCTGCTTCTTACCAACAACATACACCATTCAAGGCCAATATCTGGGCCGTTACCCATCATCGGCTTCAACACCTTACCTAGCATTCTTCTTCGCCCTTGGAGTAGCAGGCTACATTCTCTTCCGCTCCGTCAACCACCAAAAAGAAATCGTGCGACGAACCGGCGGAAAATGCACCATCTGGGGTAAACCAGCAGAATGCATCGTCGCATCCTTCAGGACCTCCGATGGTCGGCAGCACAGGAGTCTTCTCCTCTGCAGCGGTTGGTGGGGTTGGTCTCGGCACGCGAATTACTTGGGCGATCTGATTCTTAGCTTCTGCTCTTGTGCGCTGGTGGGTAGTACGAGGGCTGTAGTGTGGACATACGCGGTGTGGATGGCGGTGTTGCTTGTGCATCGGTGTATACGTGATGAGAAGAGCTGCTCGGTTAAGTATGGCGCTGCGTGGACTGAGTATTGTAGACGTGTGCCGTGGCGATTTATTCCTGGCGTTTGGTAAGATTTTGGGTTCTAAGGCATTGATGAAGGGAGATTTGTGCTACGTGTTGTGTAAGGTTGCGAGACAGCGTGGATAGATGGTGTTACTCGTGCTCGGGTGAAAGCTCAGCTCGTGTCTAGACTCGATAGATTTAGAATGTTGTGCAGGTTATGCATATTGTACTTGTGAATGAGAAGCTTTTATCTTTCTGTGTAACGAATGTGTTACCAACTTCCTTGTAGCCTGCATCACCCACATAGATTGGCTGGGTTAGTCGCGTGTAGGCATCATCACCGCCTTTTCCTTCACGCCTACTGTCTCAGTTTAATCATGATGAAGTTACACCATCCTTTCCCCTTACTAAAATATTGCCATGTACGGGGTAACAGGTTAGCCTGGGCAAGTGCTCAAATAGGGGAGTTGGACAATGCATCGAGGACACATCTTAGTCACATCTGTCCAATGCCCAAGTCTTTTACAAGTCGTGCAAGTCGGTTTAAAACATGGAGCGCCATAACCAAATTGTTCAAGACATTGCCGATAAAATACGCGACTTCTACAAGCTCCGCCAGCCATATCGCGTCTCCCATGGCTCTTCAAGCAGTACTCGTCCTCGCCATGGGTCTGACACGAATGTTGTCGACATCAGCATGCTATCCCAAGTCATTACAGTAGACTCTGCGCAAAGAACTTGTCTCGTCGAGCCTAATGTACCGATGGACCGACTCATCGCCGCCACGATGCCGTACGGCCTGATACCCCCAGTAGTGATGGAATTCCCTGGGATCACAGCGGGAGGGGGCTTCGCAGGGACATCTGGGGAAAGCAGCTCATTTCGGCATGGTTTCTTCAACGAAACGATCGACTTCGTAGAGATAGTACTTGGAAACGGAGATATAATCCGGGCATCGCGCCAAGAACATGAAGATCTGTTTTATGGCGCTGCGGGCGCTGCTGGGACTCTGGGCTTGACGACGTTGATGCAGGTCCGGCTGGTTGAGGCGAGAGAATTTGTCAAGACCACGTATCACAGAGTTGATAGCGTGACTTCCGCTATCTCAACAACGAAACAGTGTTGCGAGAAAGTGGATGTTGACTATGTCGATGGTATCCTCTATTCGAAGGACCATGGCGTTGTCATCACGGGCGAGTTGACCAACACCAAGCCAAGTGACTCTCCAGTACGGACTTTCAGCAACGCAGGAGACCATTGGTTCTATCTACACGTGCAAGAACGGACTGAGTCTCTCCCTCCCTCGGCGACAGTCACAGAATACATACCACTTGGTGAATACCTCTTCCGGTACGACAGAGCTGCTTTTTGGGTCGGCCGTCAAGGATATACATACTTCAAGATCGTCCCATTCAACAGGTTCTTCCGCTGGTTTCTTGATGACTATTCTCATACCCGGACACTGTATCATGCACTTCACGCAAGTCGGATCTCGGACCAGTTCGTCGTTCAAGATCTAGTATTGCCATATAACACAGCTGAAGCGTTTGTTGACTGGGTGGACGCTGAGCTGGGAATATGGCCACTTTGGCTTTGTCCTCTGAAAGGTTGTCGAACACCCACTTTCCACCCTGTTACGAAAGGATCTTCAGATACCGGCGCAGGGAACGACATTTCGCAACCGATGCTCAACATTGGAGTTTGGGGTTGGGGACCCTCAGATCGAGAAGAGTTCAAGGCCAAGAATGAAGCTCTGGAGAAGAAGCTGATGGAACTTGGTGGACGGAAATGGTTATACGCACATACTTACTACACAGAGGAGCAATTCTGGGACTTGTACGATCGGCTTTGGTATGAAAGACTCAGAGAACGCTATTTCGCCACAACTTTGCCAACCGTCTACGACAAGGTGAAAAGGAGTGGCCCTGACGTGGATGGGACGAACGAGAAGGGTTGGGGACTCGGGACTTTGTTGAATAAGTGGCTAATTGGTGGAATCTATGGCATGATACTAGCGTTTTACTCCGGGGATATCAATCTCCATCGTCGAGCGAAATGGAGGTATGTGAACCAGCAACCCAAGGAAGACTGAGTCTACCTCAGCCTGGTCCGTCCAGTCGACATGCCATTCACGGGGCATTTGCAGCTTGGCAGGGATGTCGGTGCTGCACAAAGTTCTGATGTAGCTTCGTTGCCTCAGAGCCAACAATATCGACTCTCAACTCCAATCAGTATTCATGTCATTTTAAACAAATAACCCCAGAGCTTGTATAGCACCCACAGTTATGTTATTTACAACTACTTTCTGGTTAATTGGGCTGCCGAGATGCTTCCCGACTCCAATGCTGACATGCAGATCAATATCTTGGCAGACGGCGACGTGCATAAAGATGACGTTTCCGTAAACAAGGCACTCCAGGCAGCAAGACAAATTCTCCATCTCCATCTCTTCTCTAATCATCCCCATCGTCAGGAACTAGTCCTAAACCAGACCCACCGTTTCGTCAAAATGGTAGAGAGAAGCTTCCAATACCTCCCAACGCTCAACTTCACCGACAGCCCATTCAAACAATTCACCATTCCCCAGGACTGGCGAGCATGGGAGGTCGCGTGGCTTTATCGCTTGCCCGCCATCATCGCCCATGATACAGTTCCTGCTAGACTGATCGAGAACGGATGTATCATTGACAATGTTACCAATTGTCATAAAGCATGCGGAAGCGAACAACATATGTTTTCCAATCCCGAAACCCTATGGAACTGCCTGACCTTGGCGACTGTTGCTATGATGTCTACCAATCGTGGTCCAGATTCCATACGCGATGAGACATTAGAAGAAGTGGACAGAAAGTTCAATACCGGTCCGCTGGATGAGTTTTGGAGACTTGGGGCATTACTGAGCTACGTCAAATGTGCGCTGCAGTCCTGTTCTGACTCCAAGTTCGGCGGTTGTCCACCAGAACTTTGGACATTTCAATGTCAAATGATCACATCAAAGAACATCAAAGACCTGGGCCGCATCATGAGTACCGAGTACTGCGACAAGGCCGATCCCGGGATTGACTACGATATTGCAGGGCCTGGTGTAAGTCCATGCGACCCAAAATAAATGCCTCTGCTAACCGAAAACAGATAATCGTGGCATATCTCATCCAGTTCACGATAGTCCTGTTCTTTGCATTTTGCTACAAGATCACCAAGACTTGGGTAAGAAACTTCACCCTTATTTCGCTTCTTCCGCTTCAAGGGCCTGCTAGGGCCGTCGAGACGGCCTTTCACTGGCAAAAAGTCGTCACGAGGAGCAGTTTCGGTGTGGCAGTTGCATCAACCCTGGTCGATCTCCAAGAAGCTCAAGCTGTGTTTCTCGGCACTATCTCGATAGCCACTATTATCACCCTCTCAAGTTCTAGCGGAACGGGACTCGGCAACATCAATTCACTCCTCTCCTGGCTTACAAACAACCTCACCGTGAGGGGTATGGTATCAGCGGGAATGTATCCCCTGCTATTCGTCCAGCTCATCCTTCAAAAAACTCACAATCGTTGGTGGTATACGCTTGCGCTTGTGTTCATCAACTGGATTCTTGTTGTGCTCATTGCTCGCCCCCAGACTGTTGATGAGCCTTCGTTATTGAGGCACTTTAATATGACCTCGCCATTGGAACGCTGTGGGAATCATACTGGGCCTAGGACATTTTGTCAGACGTTCAACAAGGCTGCGGAGAGAGGTTCCAGTTCCACTACTGGTGAAGAGTTTGGTCATCTGGATCGAGATGCGGAGAGCTTCTTCAAGTTTCACTCTAGAATACAGGCGCCAATGCATGTGATCATGGCATTCCTGATTTTAGATTGGATACTTGCAATGATGAGGATGCATCTCTTTGAGCGGGGCGACTGGTTATCTCACAAAGCCCGTGCTTTGATGGATAGCTTGCCTTCTTGCGTGAAGTCGTTTTACACCCAGAAGCACTTCGTGCTCTTCACAGGAGCTATTTGGATCTCGATGGAGGTTCTAACTATCGTCATGGGTGCAATCGGCGTACATGAGTTTGCGGCATTTATGCATCTCCTCAGTGGCGGAGAATCTGGCACCGAGAGCAAGGTCGCCCTATCGAAATGGGGCTTCGGACAGCTGGTAGCAGTATGTGTTTGGGTTCCTGTTATCCTCAAATTTGCTTGTCTCTTAGTTGGTAAGCCGATATTCCTCTCTCATCCCATGAAGTTTGCGCTGGTGGCTGACAAATTCAAGACGGGGCTCTGCCTGGTTGGAGAAAGCGATTGGGCCAGTTCGTCGAGATCACGCAGCGCAAAGAAACTGAAACCGATGAGAATGATGTTGTTATGGAAACTTTGCTTCCGTCTAGGCCTACCAAGAGGGGTCAGACGGACGAAGCAGAAGGACATACTTTGACGGCGAGACGGTCTTGGGGCAGAACATATGACTAGTCTGAGATTATGTGACATGCGCGCGATATACACGTCTGTAATCCTGTGCCTGGTGGGGTTGAGGGGTTGTCGAGGAGTTGCTGAACTTACCTAGCCAATCAGCTAACCCATAGAGCCATCCGCTTTGAGTCCGAGCTGAAAGATATCGTGAGGCGCTATCGATTTTTAGCGTGTAGAAACAATGCCCCTCAATCTTCCCTCATCCATTTTGCGACATCTGCCCCATTCGATCAGTTGTATACCACTATGGCTTCATCCAATCCCGAAAGAACCTACGCTCGATGGTCTCTTCGAGACGTGTCCCCTACATCCGCGACAGACGTCATCCCCATCGGACCTGAAGCCGACGGAATTCAGACGGTGTTTGCCGATGACTCTCGAAGACTGGTTGATACGGCTGACATCCAGCCTGGAGGGAAATATCATTGTAGGTTCCGGGGGCATTTTAATCTCGACAACCCAGGATCAGTCTAAATCTGACTCTGTATTCAGCTATCGTCAAGCTCCAGATTCGATTTGAAGGCCAAGATGCCAGTGATACGCGTCATGCCCAAGCTACAGGATGGCTAATTATGCCCCATATCATCATCACCGCCGCCCACTGCGTTTACGACCACACCTACGATTTTGGCAAAGCAGTTCAAGTCCGCGCTTTCGCGGGATATAATGGCAAGAACTCCCTTGACAAACCTGGTGCTCAATTTCGTAGAGGTCTCAAGGTCGTCGTTCCTAAAGACTGGATCATTAGTGACACCAACCGCGCAAGCGATGTGGCGTTCATAAAAGTGGAAGAATTTAGTAACGTTGTGCGTATCGCCCAGCAGCCCACTGTGGGCGTTGTGAACAAGATGCTTTTGAGCGTGGTTGGGTACCCATGTGACAAGTCCCTGGGTGATGAACGGGGAGCCCAAATGTATGAGATGACCAAAAGAATAGATTGCGATCTTTCGAAAACAGCTTTTAATTTGCTCGAACATACGATATCTTGTGCAAGTGGTAAGTGGTAGCTTTCAATCTGAAATACTCACGATACTGACCATGTATCAGGCCAATCCGGATCCCCTATCCTCATCAGCGGCGAAAGCAAGTCTATCGGCGTCGCTTCGTATGGCACCGGAACTAGAAATACCGCGACCGTGTTTCGAGGTGGATTTGGAACTTACCTCAGCGCCATGTCTGGTGTCATGTATGCCCTGGACCGTGGTCCTCCTGGGGATGAAGACATCAGATATATCACGACCGACGGCCGCCCGGAGGGCAGCACGAGGGAAGAGCCCCTCAGTGACGGTATAGCCTTTTGGAAAATCTTCAACAAGGTCGCCAGCGTCGGCCAAACAATAGATCGTTCAGTATTACGAACTGGGTTCCCTTTCTTGGGGCAGGTGGGCAGCCCTATCGCTGCCATTGCCGGGACCGCGCTCGGCGTCTTGAGCAAGCTGGGTGCAGACGCTTCGATCGACATTGGTTTCGTCCATGTCAATTACAGGCACTATGCTGCCCGAGCTGTTGTTGCAGAGGCTGCTATGCAGACTGTCATAAAGATGGATCCTCACAAGGCGAACGATTTAAAAATACTCGACAAGATTGAGGATCAGTTCCCGGAGGCGAAGGATATCGTTCCCCGGGTTGCAAAGCTCATCACCCCTGGAATAGTTGAGTCAGCACTTCGCATCTCAGTCGATGCACAAGCTGCGGGTGAGGACATTTCCAGACTCTACCCACTGCTCCCTCCTAAAAATGATTCTCTGAGCGATGATGCCAAACTATTTGTCGATGCCTTTACCCGGTACATAAATCAGGGCAATGCCAATGAGATGTCCGAGTTTGTTGAAAGCATTGTGGAAACCGGTTTATCCACTGGCTGTCCTAACATGAACGGCATCACTCGAGCCATCGGCGAGTCTGAACTCAGCGTGACCGACATGTCGCATCATGTCGAGATTCTGTGTCACAGAGCGCTGATTGGTGATACTTGTCTACAGGCCCTGATAGCAATACCCCTCGATCGGTGGATGCAGAAGGGTCTGTTTGATCATTTTGTCGCTACGGTTGGAAGAATTGGAAGAACGGTCATCGAAGTCGCTCCTATTGTCACTCAAAACATCTTGAGCGATCTCAAGCGTGATGAATAATCATATATTAGCAGCTGCTGAGAAAGGGGTGTTGACAAAATGCTATTGTATGCATGTTGAGATTGTAGCCAAGTTCTCCCTGCTGACTTAACCTCTCGGCTACAAGTTTCCTGCAAATCACACATGTAGCTTATAATTTAGGCTTTACATCGCAGGTGGGATTGTAGCCCCGAGTACTCGGCGCATCCTTGGATTATATGTGAGAATCTTAACGATGCTTTGTATGTCGATTGCCGCAAGATGGTTTCCAGTACTTGTCTATTCTGTGGCTGTTTACCAGGGCTCAGCCTTAGACTTTGAGGCCTCCCAATGACTCACTGGAGTGCTGAAAATGTGCGGGGCTCGAGATACGATTGGTCTGTGTTGCAGAGATCGACCTTTACTACAGGGGATGATCGGCTGCCTTGCTATTTCTTTCCATACTAGGACTAGAGGTCTCTGTTCAGTACAGGGCCTGAGATTGGCGGCCAGATACTGCTCATCCGTAACAGCGGCTTTTCAAACTTTGAGGGCATTTTGGAATTTAAGGAATCTGGAGCTTTGATTTGAACTAGCAGCAGGAACGGAAGTCTCCTAAGGGTTGAAGTCTAAGTTTGTTGGCCAGGAGAGTTATTTCCATTTGAGGATTATGGCTGACAGCTTGAATCACCAAAGAGAACTTAGTTTCCACAAGGCAGGGCAGCACGAAAGGATTCACCAACACAATTATATATAAATATATGAAAGAAACTGTTGACAATATCTGATCTGTAACCATACAATCCAGATGCTCTTCCGGATCAAATGCATAGCCGCGACAGAAGAATGGAAAGTCACGCCCTCCCATTCTCTTATAGACTATCAATCCATTTCCCTCTCTCCCCTGACACCATGTCTTCAAATGAAAGCGGTTACATCAGCCCATCGAGAATCAGTCGGCACGTGTCTCACTCTTTCTGGTCCGAACCCATGAACAAGCGGTGGATACGGTAGGGCTGAATGTCTTTGGGGTCGGGAATGGGAGGCCAGGGCTGGATCTTTATCTCGAACGGGGTGATGGTGATGACACTGACTCGCTGGGGGTCGTGTGCAAGATCTGGAACCTTTTCCCACTTAATGGTCCACTTGATAGACCCTTTTTCATAACTAGCAGCGACCAGCTTGATGAAATCAGGGTTAAAGTCAATGTTTACCGAAGAATCAGGCTGCTTGGGGACTTCAGCTGTGAGTTCAAGGCGACCCTCGTCCGAGAGATAAATATCTTTAACAGGGCGGATAGTAGTAGTGTAGGATGGTTTCTTATCTGGGTTGCCAGCCAGGGTGAGGTCGTCTACGGCAGCCAGAAGAGGCACAGTAATATCCGTAGGCTTGGCCCAGTCAAGATAATCAATCTTGACCTCAGAAATGCCAAAGGCGGTCTTGATCAAGACCGACTCGTTGTTGAAGTCGTCGATGGGTAGATGGATTGGAAGTTTGAGGTCGAATTCTACCTCCTTCTCGTGGGGGAGCTTGGAAAGGCCACCACTGTAAGCCATGACGGCAAACTTGAGTGCGCCAATCCAGAGCTCTTGTTCAAAGAAGGGCTTGAGGTAGAATCCGGGGATCTTGCCTTTAGCTTGCAGAAGGAGCCTGCCATTGAGTCCCTGGTACTTGGCAGTGATTTCGCTGAACTTGATGGGGACAAGAGAGGCCATTTTAAGAAATGTTGGGTTTTCTGAGCTGAGTAAGATGAAGTGTTTGATGGTTGATGGTTGATTTCGTTGGTGAGTATCTCTGCAGATATTTATAATCGGTTTGAGGGCACGAGACGGCAGACATGTTTTTCGGTGGCTGATATTCTTCAGCTGAAAGCTATCTCCAAAGGGTCATTTCATTCACCGTAAGCACAATAATATGATGCCATATCCAATATTGTTTGAGAAGGTTTGGATATCACATCCGCATATGGCCTCTTCCCCGGCCTTCATTCTTCAATTCAAGAGGCTCAAGTACGACAGACCTATGAGCACTCTCTCATTCGCCCTTGGCCTACGTGCACGCTTACCAGAAAGGAACATGGTTCTCCGTGTTAGGCTCACCCAGCTAGCCACGGGCCGCGGAGGGGCCTGAAGCCGACCGTCAAATGTCTCAGTGCCGTACTCAAAAGCGGAAACGATCACCTTGTTCTCGTATCAAATCACAACGTTTGGACAATATCACATATCAGCACGGAATAGTCTATGTGATAATGCAGCCCCGTGCACTAGAACGGTCCATGCCGTCCTCAGCTCCGCCCATTGCATACGTGGCGCATGCTTGAACTACCTCATCAGGTTAGTCGATGCAACGCCTGCAAAATCCATGACATTCATGGTTCGTTAGTATACAGAAATTGGATCATATTATTACCTGAGAGAGACGCTATTATTGTGAATATTGAGAGCATTGGAATTTGGCTGAGCTGAACGCTTTCCTTCAAGGGTGACAAATGTTGATCACGGACGTAGATGTCTCACCTTCCTGCGGAGCCTTCTATCACATCAGCGCTACGGTTCGTGAGTGGTTGTATCCTTTCTCGGCAGTTTTCTAGCCGTCGCCTTCCATTCTCTTCTCTTCTCGTCCTACGTCAGGGCTTTTATTGCAATCGTGAGTTATCATTTGCTGCACGGTCACATGCACTGGGCTACAAATTGCTAGCTGGGACTTCAGACGTGAGGAAGTTCGTCGACAGCGATAGAAGTGCCGAAAGATCATGGAGAGCAACATTATGTGTTGTATTTCTGTGATGAAGGCGGAGACCCAACTTTCCTTAATCTCATGGCTGTGAAAAACTCAACCTTAAGCAGTATCCAGTCATCCTTTGCCAAGGGTCAGTAGATAAATACATTGTCCCGAGTAAATTTATAAGATTTCTGTCTGGAATTCATAATTTACAAAATTTCTACTGCTTTAATATGGGCCAGAAGTCAAAATCGAGGGTGGCTATGACGGGAGACAAAGCTCTTTGCAGCTGGCTTTCTAAATGATGACTGAGACTGCGGAAAGCGTACTTTACTATTAGATGGCCCCATCGTATCTCACTGCGAATTATCTCCCATCTAGGACGTTCTGATGAACGGTAGGAACATCATTCTTACTAAGACCTAGATTCCTTAGTCGCACCCGCGATGTTAAGGCGGGCAACCTAGCTTGTGTATTACGGTAAACTCGATGCAGGGCTCTAAAAACGCGACCCAGGCTGGTCAATCAAAATTCGTAATCAATAATAAGTATTTTATCTTTAACTTGTCTTATGAGCAGTCTTCTTCGTAACATGATATTTCTGTAGTTTCAATTACAACACAGCCTGGAGTAATTCATGGCCAAATCCGACAACCTCAACGCTAAGAAGTGGCTTGAGGCGGAGTAATTACAATTAGGCATAGTCTCGCTGGTGCGCTGCCATACTGGCCTATAGATTTGCTGGGAACATGTATTTGTAAGATTCAAAACTGCCCTGTGGTGGCACAACCACGTAGTGAGATCTTATTGGTAGCCTCGTTCTGTACTTGGTACTTGTAACTGGCATCAAAATTCTTCCATGATGATTTTCTTTTCTCCTCTTATCCTTCCACCCTCTAGTAACCATGGCAGAGCTAGCACTGGCTATCATTCCTTTGGGGATAACAGTGACCTCTGGTCTCGTTAAGTATCTCAAAGCCTTCAGCGACTACGATGAAGATCGTGCTCAACTTGCGCGTCAGGCTGAACGCTTTGAAAGCACGTTTCAATCACTTGAAACTGTTTTAAAGCGTTCCCAGCTTACCCCGGAACTTTCTGTCTCGGTATCAGAGGCTTCTGCGTGTCTCAGAGAATGCCAAACAGCTCTAAAAGAACTAGAAACACTTCAACAGAAGATCTTTTCAACCACAACCAGCGCTGGATCGAGGACTGCTCACGCGCGTACAAAAGACAAGATCAAGGATGGATGTAAGAAGCTGATATATCCATTACGAAGGCCCGATATCGAAGCTCTACAAGAAGCCTTGGATAAGCTTTCAACGCCTCTCACTCTAGCTCTAGGAATGCTTCACCTGTAGGGCGTCTGGTCTGTCTCTATCAATTGCCTCTGCTGACCAACTCTAGAGACCAAGATTCTTTGACAAGAAAAATCTTGAATGAGCAAACTGTCCAGATTCAGAGGAACACAGTCATCAGCTCCAATACATCGACCGTTATCGAAGGACTACGCCATCCTATCTCGCAAATCGGGTCAAACCTCCCCGTTCTCCAGACTTCCGTCGATTCTATTGTTCCCCATTTCGACCAGAGGTTTGACCAGATCTCTTACCTGATGTCTTACCAACAAGCTCAAATCAAATCCCTTGTCGATATGGCTGGACAAGCAAGAAATCAGCATCACCTCGAACCAAACCAACAGCCCTCATCCAATCACTCTGGAGAACCGGGTAACTATCTTGCGGCTAGCGAGATTCAACAGGAACTGCATGCGCCTTCCAGCAGAGCTGATTCTGTGTCGATGTGTTCTTGTCAGCGACGACGTGTACGTCAAAACAAATGGCATGCCCTGGGACCTTTTCAATTTGCCGAAGAGAAGTTATTCAATTTCTATCACGAGAAAGACTGTGACTTGTTTATGCTCCCGTCGGACTACAGAAAGACGCGAGCCATTCGTTTTACTGGTTTTGCTTCATTGCTGAAAAAAGGGATCGAAGTATCGTTCTCTACTGGTGTTAGCGCCGGCAGATTCAGTATCAGCCGCTCCTTTACTTACTTTCCATTGGTTGATGAGCAAGTCGCGCCTGCATTTTTAGTCATGTCTCTTCTTAATGATGTATGCGAGCTCGAAAGCATTGACGAAAAAAGATGCAGAATACTTCTAAGCACGGTGCAGCAAAAGCTCCAAGAGTTGTTTTGCTCAGGGAGAGCAAGTCCTCATGACGTAAACCGACGAAATCATACCCTACTTTACAGACTCGCCATCTCAGTAAGATCAGATGAGTCCAAAGCATATCGGGCTGTTTAGCTAATTTCTTTAGGTGTTTTACTTGTCAAAAACTTCGGAAGGGGCAAATTCTCATTTAATGCGCTTGACATGTGAAGGCCTGGTCAATTTTCTTATTGCCGCAGGCACCTCTGTCACAGTTCGTGACACTTACGGAGTGTACGTAAACCACAAATACACTGATGCTTTCAAGTTAACAATCATAGTTCAGCATTTCACAGATTAATGGACGGGACGAAAGTCCCGCCCTCGATCTATAGCCAGCTTATTACTGGGAACGACGTAGAAGATTGCCCCCCTAATATGATTGGATTATCGGTTCACAAGCGTGAACTCCTCGACTACTACAAACAGAACCAGAGTGTGGCAAGGAGTAAGTTTCACTTTCTTATTCAATCATGTGATCTCGGAAGGCTTACGGTACGAACCAGTTTACTATGGTCCTTTAAGCTTAGCAGTCATTCGAAATAATTTATCAGAAGTGGAGCGACTCCTCTCCCTATATCCACACATGCTCGAGGAGAAGAGCTACTACGGGGAGACACCGTTACATATTGCCATCTACAGGTCGGACATCTTAAAATCACTGGCTAAGAAGGCAAGCTCCTACCATTGGATTCTATTCTGCCATGGACGCGTGAGTGTTCTTAACCTTGCACTAAGAGTCAGTCGTAAAATCTGTAACTCTGAAACAGGTTGGGGTGAATCATACTGTCCTTGCACATTACCGCTACGGGTCATTTTAGCTGCCGGATGCCCCATTATACCTTACCGTGATTTCCGTCTTTACCATAGCCTCTATGCACAAGAGGGCTTTTTCGGAGCTTCTCTCCACTGCAAAACACTTCTGATAAACGAGCTGCGAAGTCGCCGTTTGCAGCTGCTAGACTTGGCCCGAAACAAGCTTTCAATCACAGAGATCCGCAGGTTTACACCTTTAGAGAAAGTACCTGACAGTGACGCTATTGAAATCGACAGCTTACTTCGCCAAAAAGGTATACTTAGCCTGGGGCCCCTGTCGACTTTTGTGGATGAAGACCTGCCTCGATGGCGTTGTCAAGGTGTTGGCTACTACTATAGTCCAATCTTCTTCCACTTAATAAGCCCAGAAGATGCGAATCTCTTCGTTGCCTCTGGCTTCAAGATGGCTTGCACTGATTCAGATCATGACTCATCATTGGATAGAGCGCTTGTAGGTCAAGAGCACCGATCGGTCCGTTTAATATCAGTCGAATATGCAATATGGCTGTTTGAACATCGAGCCCCCTTATGGAATTGGAGCTACAGATTCACTAGACCGATGCCTCCTATTTTCGTTCTTGCCGATATTCTCGGTCTCCAAGAATACAGATATCTTAGCCAAGATAACGCAAATGGCAGGGCAGAGCATTATCTGTCCAAATCGAGCATGATCGACAAATGCTCTTGTTTGTGTTCACCTGATGGCTGTACCCCTTTCGCCTCGAGGATGAAGTGGCTAGCACATTCCTATAAGCATGCTGAAGACCTCGCATTCCAAGATTACACTACACGTTTCGGCTCTCACGTGGCAGTATATGGCAGAAGCTTGAACCTGAGCCATCACACCATCATGGTGCGGCAAGCAACATTTTCTGCGCTGAAACTAAGGCATACGTGTTTGGATAGGCCTGGATATAGTCGCTATCCGGACAGTCGGTATTGGATGTACTCTATCGACCCAGTGACAGAACTGGAACCAGATGAGAAGGAGTTCGAGATTCTCAATGTCGATGTGGAGGCAAGGAATCAGCTGGATGAGATAGTCGCCATGTTTCAGGACTTCGTGCTAACAGGGCGACAAATGACTATTTCGAGCAAAAGTGACACATTCGATCTCGATTATTCAGCATTCGACGAGCCGTCTGCCCTTGGCATAGACGACCTCTGCTATCACCGGGTTTCGGAATTCTGGGAGCATATTTGGATACATAGGATGCAGGTTGCTCTGGATACTGTTGCCAAAGGACGGGAGAGTAAGCTTCATGGACTGGAGGATCTTGTGCAGATTTCAACTTGCGAGGCCGGTGAAGAAACAGAAGACAGCGATGAGAGCGATGAGAGCTATGACGATGTGACTTTCGGCAGGATTATACAGCAGATGCAAGATATCTAACGATTCTAGCAAGAACGATGCTACTTTCTAGGAGGGATCATCCTCCTTATATACTCTTAAGGCAATTCTCTATTAATATTGGGTCTTAACAGACGGCTCAAATTGATTCAACTTGAGATTTATTAATAAGATACACAAATCAGCCACCACTTGTAGCATTCTTCTATTGATCTTCCAAGGCCATTTGATCCAATCTCGAGTCTGGAAACAGGGTCAAGGCTGTGGAAGGATGGGACCATATTCTGGTTCTTGCAGCCCAAATCCCAGTTAATGGAGGTCTTTAGGTTTCAAACCTTGCATGACTAGGAGTTGGTTCCGCACCATTAGGCGGTGACGTTCCGCGGAACCGGCTTTGCCGATACCAATCACTTAAAGGCTAACATTATCAGATTAGCAAGTTTTCGTACTTTGATAACCTGCCCAAGCCCGGCATAACATGAAAATTCGAACCTCTCCGCAAATATCTTCTCGACACAGCACACCTGCAACTGCCACTATGTCACCCGAGAACGCCGACCCTCTGGCCGGACTTGATTCCGTCGACTGGTCTCAACTCAGCCACGCGTACGGCCCAGCTGATAACGTACCAAGTCTCCTAAAAAGATCTCCAGTCAACGGATCCCGAAGTCCACAAGACAGCATTTAATACATGTTGGTCCAGCATCTATCACCAAGGCTCACGCTACAGTGCTTCAGTTGAAGCAGTTCCATTCCTGTATGCTTTAATTGATTGCCCAGGAACCATGGATCGCGAAACCCTGTTGTACTTAATTACAAGTCTTGCAATCGGTCATCCAGACTGGGCGGTACCTAAGGGGATCGATATCCAAAACTGGGAAAATAGCATCGCAGAGATAGAGAAGCCAGAATACCGTGATCGCGCAACGCAAGGGTTCAGAGCCTACGAGGCCGTCGAGTGAGGGCTGTCTTCGATCACACACTGCTTGGATAAGGACTCAGTAAGCATGCGAGCCAATGCAGCTCATGCTTTGGCATTCTTCCCACGTCAATCGACCGCATCTAGAGTAGCACTCCTCAACCGACTGCGCGAAGAGACGAACAATAATGTTAGCGCAACGATTATACTATCGCTTGCTGTCTTGTTCGCTCGGAGAGACGATGATACAGAGAAGCGAGATCTTATCCAGAATATCCAGGAGTATCATTCAGCTTCACCTGTTCGAAAAGCATCTGATGATATCGTCGGGTGGTCTTGCGCTGTTGCGCTCTTTATTCTAGGTTCAAAGGAAGATGGATTGGCTGGCACGGTGCAGCGTGTATGCGTGGATAAAGCGTACGTGGATAAGTTGGAGTCAACCCTGGATCAAGATGTTTGGTTTCCCTTTGCGTCACTTAACTTACGTGATCTGGCCAAGTCAGTGTTGGAGAACTAGGAAAAGCATTTCTATTTGACTTATTATATTGCCTATTAGTGCTATAATTCATTCACAAGAACTCTTATAAGCCTGCGATCCCCCAACATGGCACTTCCAAATAATGGTTAGTCGTTCAATAGTGCGGGTTGTTGTGTAGCCTCATCTGAATACACTTGCTTCCCTCCAAGTTGGTGAACCAACCTTTTACTTGTACTTGTTGATCTGCTCCTCTGTCCACTCCCAGTACTTCTTGCCAAGGTCAGCATCAAGAAGATCTTTGCGGCACGGTTCGACCTTTCCAAAAGGAGACACTATCCAGGCGGTATGGTTAGCCATATGAAATTCTTGAGCCGGGTCCCAAGGGACTGTTATGGAATGAAAAGACCTACCCCAACAACCGTTTTCCTTCTCTGTGATGGTGGCAGAATGGCTCGCAAACAGTTGAGTATAGGCTCCGTTCTTCGGTGCATGAGCGATGAGTTTCTACGCCGCTATCATCAGTCTATAGATTCAACGTCTGCAAGCTGTTAACTTACAAAGATGGCAAGCTGCATCCTTGGCATGTTCTGCTGGAGGTTGGTCACAAAGTTACCTGGATTCAATGCCTGAAAACAACAGTTAGTCTGGGCACCTAGCAAGAGAAAAAGGGATATCGAATGACGAACAATACTGATGATACCTTCGCCGGCAGTCCTTCGTGCATACTCAACAGAGTGCAAGACGTTTCCAGCCTTGCTTCTCAGATACTTCGACCAAATTCCTTCTTCATTATGGTAGTCCATGTTCTTGAAGTCGATAGCTGGGGTTGGAGCACCATCAGCAGCGCTAGAAGACACCCAAATGACACGAACAGAGTCCTTGGGGGCAATCTGGGCCGTAGCAGCAAGAATAAGATGGAGGAAGTGAGTGAACAAGAATGGCGCTAGGTTATTCACGCCAATCTGTAGCTCGTAGCCTTGTACCGTCTTTGACCCCTGTGGAGGGACCATAACACCAGCGTTATTGTAGAGTACATCGAGGCGACTCTCCTGCGCAAGGAACTCTTGCGCAGAAGCCTTTATGGTGGCGAGATCGTCGAGTACTAGTGGCAAGAAGATCATACCGCCAGTTGAGTTTGGGTGAGCTGCCTTGATATCTCTCATGACCTCCTCGGTCTTGGGTCGAGAGCGAGCGGCCATGTAGATCTTTCCATTTTTCTGATATAGAATTGAAGAAAGCTCCTTACCCAGTCCGCTAGAAGCTCCAGTAATAAGAAAAACCTAGTAGAGTTAGTTTATGAAGATATACTTGTGGATTGAGTGAGCTGACTTACCTTGCCTGCTTGGTCAGGAAGGTTCTTCTCTGTCAGGGTCGGCTTGTTGGGAATAATAGTACTTCTGCGGACACTCATGGTGGATAATGTCGGCAGTAGATATTACCGATGATCTGGCAATTCTTTGATCAGGACGAAGGATCTTTGTAGGGAAGGTATAGCCTTGGTGTGATATGTGAAAGATTCGGTGGATGATGTTCTGGGACTGAGAGGTCGCATTCAGCTATATATAAACGCTTAGCTCTGTTATCTATAGCTTGAAAGGAAATAATTCGATGTACGAGGCATCATTGTAACCATAACTGAACCAATGCTACAAGATGCGGCCGCACTGGGGCGAGTCACGTCTGACGCTGAGCGCCACTTCAGGTGATGCGGGTTCTGCGGCCGCACTCCGCACTCCGCTCCACCACATTTCACTGACACCGATTCTGGCAATAGTATGGAGATAACGATGCACTCGCTTTTTTCTCATTAGAACGGACTTATCTGTCGGAAATAGCGTTACCTGGTTCATTTGGAACGCGACTAGCCTACTCTATTGCTACGTCGTTCTAGCTTCTACCCGCGCTGTGACGTCATGAACCGTCAGCATCTCGCGATACGTGCTACCTAGCCTCCATCTCGAGCTTATAATATCGAGAAACAAATCAAAATCAGCAGCAGCTGTGCGGTAGACCTCATTCCCGCCCTCACCAAGAAGCCAGTGAAATGTCGCTGCGCTAGCATAAATGGAATCCAAGATGAAAGGGCTTACTTTGGACATCAAGAATATTCCTTCGGTTCTGAATGATGGTATCAGCTCCGTAGCCACAGTATGTATTTGTTCGCTGGCCTGTTCGATGATACTCATAGATTGCCTCTGAAGCTCAATCTCATTCTGTGTCTTGTCCCCGGGACTCTCTATATACCCAGGCTCTGCACTGATCTTTTCTGGGCAAGTGAAACGGTCGAGGGCGACAAAGAGCGCTGAGCGAAAGACAAATCGAGGAGCAAGAAGGGTAAGACTTTTCTCGGGACTGAGAGCCGCATTTTCATTAGCCACGACTGTCGCAAAATCTGATAACTCGCCAGCGAGAGACATGATTTCTCCAATACGAGAACTTGTCATGGTTGAGTTATCCTGAGCATGGCTTATGGCGCGTCCGAGATACATCGACGCTTGGCATAGTCTTGCGAATGGGGCTTGTTGGACATGATATGATATTGAGGTTGAGTGATTGATGGCTATGTTCACTTGGCCGCGGTCCTGGACTCGTGTCAGTTACTATGCTATAAACAATGTCAAGTTTCTATTGACTTACCCATACATCATCATCGACAGGGAGTTTACACTGGGGATGGACTTCCGGAAGCAAGCAGCGCTTTCTACTTCCCAGTGACACGAGCTTGTCTAGGATATAGATACTCCACCATACCCTCCTCCTCTCTTCGGCTTCTGTCCATGTTATCTGAAGACTTGTCAGCTTCATCCTCCTCTCTCTTTATTGACAAGGCTAAGAAATCCTGAGCTCGTCATTCCCATCAAGAGTACGTACCACTTGACCCAATGGAGAATAATCACCAGGCATGATGCCCAGGATATCAGCGTATCGGGCGCACGACCCAACAGTCATCCAAGCTGCCGGATATATCGCGTGGGAATATTCATATAAGGCTACGAGGATCATAGCCTGGAGGCAGAGCAGCGATACAACACCATTACTCTCCAGACTAGCAACGAAGCTTTTTGCTTTATCATATAAGGCTGATTCGGTTGGATCGATAGCAGGAGTGGTGACAAGCTTCATCCCAAGGAACAGCATGGCGAGATCGGGGCCTGCATTCTGCACTGGCAGGCTCATATCCATCCTCTTCTTAGATATCATAGGAAACCAGGTATGAATCGTCGCAAAGTATGTCTGTGATACATCTAGGACGACGTTACCTTGGCTAAGAAACGCGAGGACGGGCTGCGCAGTATTAGAGCACTGAAAAAACGGAAAGGCCAACGGATGGTAAAAGTGACGATGGACATTACGAGAGGTAGCATACCGCAGGAACGTTGCCGGTTGGGACTGGCAGTCTGGCATGAGACCATACATAGCAGTCAACATCGAGAAACATAGATGCCGGAAAACGCGTCTCCAATGCTAAGCCGGGATGTTCGACAGTGGAGTACGCAGGCGTGAAACCGATAGATTGAGACGATGAAATGATGCTATTCGACTCGATACTGTGCGTAGCGATGGAGTTGCATAATGTCACGCCTGGCGTCGATCCCTGCTCCAACACCGCCCCCGAAGATGGACCTGAAATCGGGCTCAAAATGTGCTGCTCAGTATCTCTCGGAGAATTGGCCAATCTATTCTCAAGCTCACTGAGACGCGCTTTCATCGCACTCCAATCACTAGCACTTGGCTGGAAATCAGCGGTAACGCCATACTCGCACGGGCGCTGAGTCCGCTTGCATAGGCTACAGTCTGGAAGAGCCTTATCACAACGCCGCTTCTGCTTTTTACAGGCTTTGCAAGCTTGGTCGCTGCGGGTTGTCATGTTTTGTGTGTGCAAGCCTCGCTTTTTCTCAGAATTCATTGATGGAGACGCGGATGTCAGCCGCACATTAGTGATAAGCATAATCGTGAGTCGACAGACGCATACAAGCTCCGTAACTCCGTGCTTTTACCGCTGTTAGACTTGAGAAGAGCGGAGATGGGTGCGGAAAATGCGGCCGCAGTGGGGCTAACTCATCCCGCGAGTCCGGAGACTTCCGTTCATAGCTACCAGGTAAGCAATCGTGCCTCCCGTACAGAGTAAACTCAATCAATATGCAAACTCTCTTGTCAAAGAACTGATCTGGACTCCTGCATAAATGCACCAATGTCTGTTCTATGATCTTGCTCACTCACGAGCATCCTCAGCTTGGAGCGGAGTCACCGTTGACATCTCATGGCCGGATTGAGATAAGAGACGCCACAGCTCGATCGGTCTATAAATAAATAGAGGCTTTCCAAGTTAACATATTGCATTCTTGCTTTCTGAGTGGCGTCGGAGCAGCCGCAAAGTCAGCTTCATTGTCTGGAATGCTAGCAAGCGCAATTGAAGTTGCTACCCTACAGGAAGGAAATATGCCTTGAAATGCACTTTTTCCTGCTTTTTTCTCCAACAAATGATCTGTCTATTCTGTGATATGATTTTTTACTGCTTCAAATTATTATACAAATTCATCGTAAAATGTTTATAAGTCTGGAAATTGTTGAATGAGGTCTCGATCTTACGCTGTCTTTGGCTAACGCGGTTGGGTGAGTATGTCACACAGCGGAAGTTTACACTCTTAAGCTAAAAGATAAAGTTATCTTGCAAACCAACATCACAGGCAAAAGCTCTATCAATTCCATCGCCCAGAATTTTTCCAAATGGTTATCATCATTCTGGATAATATCTTGGCTGAATAGAAGACCAAAACCTCAATCTCAATCTCTTGCTGATCATCAGTTGAGGGCATAACTAATGGCATGATGATCTTCCATGATTCTGAGTCTCGAGCAGCGATCCCAATTACATCATCACCAAGCCTCAGGGGCAAGAAAACATCGGGCCTTGATACAAGGTGTCAAAATAAACTCAGCAAAAGATACACTAAACTTAGGTCAAGTTATCTAAGTCTTTTTGTCATTTAGGATTAAGGTCCTCCGTCTTTTTCTGCCCAGCCAAGCTTCAGTGCCGAAGCAGCACACGTGGGTCGGGTCGAGCTTTGGCCTCGCACCGCTAAGATTGCTGCAACAATCAACACGAGCGTGATCTTCACCGACTCTGCTTTACGAGGTCCCCTAATACAAATATCGCAATGAGTTGAAATGCAGGGGCAAGGTACAAACAATAGTTCCAGTTGATCTGTTCGTATTGCCAGAAGCTCGTAACTGCATCAGGCATCAAGTGCGCAGGGGCAAAGAATCTAAGAATAAATCATGCGTTGATTCGCTAAAAACCGAGAGGGCTAGACTTGGTTTGGTTAGAGCTTCGCGATAGCTCTCGGGGTTCCCCAGGTCTCGAAGGGGCTGGGCGGAAAAAAACACGGGAAATCGGCAGATAGCGTCACTAGGAGAAATGCCTGGGCTATTCTGTCATGCCATGGAAACGGGGTCTAGAATGTGAGGCTGGACCTGAGCCTCGATCAAACGTTACCATCAACTGATCAGCTGTAGTATCGGCTAGGGCGACATCAGGGCCCAACACTATGGAGCCGATGATCTGGGAGATATGAAGTCATGAGTCTATTAATACCTTTTGCAAGATCTATAAAGACTCACTGATCAACCTGCGATAATCAACATTCTCATCATCAATCATCTCATCTCATCTCATCTTCTCAACAAACACTCTACACTCACAACCACCAACTCTTCACACAAACAAATAACTCTTCCCACCTACAACTCTTCCACTTTCAACCATCAAAATGAAGTTCACCGCCGCTCTCATCGCTCTCGTCTCCGCCACCGGCGCAGTCGCAGCCCCTGCCCCCGCCGACTCCGTCTCCATGATGGCCGCCTCTCCCCAGTGGACAATCCAGTCTCTCTCCCGCTCATGCGACAAGGCTGATGCCACCTGCACCTGGAACTTCAAGATCAACACCGGCAGCGGCGCTGCTACCGCCTGCAAGTACGTCGTCAAGGGCAAGCCTGCCTCCAAGGCCAACGGCGGCCCTGCCAAGTGCGGTACCTTCACCATCACCTCTGGCTGGAGCGGTCAGTTCGGTGCCGACAAGGGCTTCACCACTCTCTCGGTCGTCAGCAGCAAGAAGCAGATCATCTACCCCAGCTACACTGATAAGCAGCTCGCTGGTGGCAAGGTTGTCAAGCCTGACCAGAGCTACTCCCCCGCTGCTCTCCCTTAAGCGGTTATGAGATTTACGATTTAGATGGAGGATATGATTTAGAGGATGAGCGGTAGTAATACTAATACTTAGAGGGTGGATTAGAAGCATATATATCAGTATAGACTAAATAATCTGTTACATACCATTTTATGAACCCTCCATTACGGTGATCTGAAGTGACTTTTAGCTTACAACTGCATGCCACGAGCTGCGGCTCAAGGTATGCAGGCAATGACATTTTTACCAAAATAGCCTAATACAGAAAGCTAATATTAGCCTGTGCTCTTTCCTTCCTTATTTACTATTCTAAATAGTTGCTACTTTAACCTAAGCCAAGCCTAAGCTATATGGGTTTTACAAATGATTCCAAACTAAACCTTTCTGAATGGCAAAATCCACCTGTTGATCTGCTATACACGCCTGATACATGCCTGGCTGCATCCTCCAAGCTACGTCATTCTCGTCCCAGTAGCTGCAGGCCGTATCGAGGTCGACCTCTAGCTTGATCAGTTGAGATACGCCTGGTTGTAGGGAGACTTTCGTAAACGCTTTCAGCTCACGCTCAGGCCTCCAAACTGAGGTATCTTTTGCCGGCTTGATATACAGGTGGATGACCTCTTTGCCAGATACTGCACCTGTGTTCTTAACAACAACGTAGCATTTGAGTTTCGACACTGTCGATTCTTCGTTGACGGTAGCCTCAAGCCCAGAATAGCTGAAGCTGGTATACGATAACCCGAAGCCAAAAGGCCACCTTACTCGGTTTTGGCTATCGCGGCAACGGTATCCAACTTCTAGCCCTTCTTTATATTCAAGGTAGATATTTCCATCTTCCACGCCCTTGGGTGAGAAGTGTTCGAAGCTTGGGCAATCCTGGAGGCTCTTGAACCACGTTGTGGCAAGACGCCCGCTTGGACAGACCTTACCAGTCAGAAGGTCGGTAACTGCTCTGGCGCCTTCTTGACCAGGAAAGTGAGCGTTTAATATCGCGTCTACATCGTCAACGAAAGGACTGACATCAATCGGGTTGCCGCAATGAAGAACCAATACGGTCTTCTTTGATACTGCAGCTACAGCCTTTATCAATGCCGTTTGGTTGAGTGGCATTTGCATATCTTCAAGGTCGAACCCTTCTGACTCATATTGACCGTTGCGACCAGCGTAGATGATGCTGAGGTCCGAATGTCTGGATAGTTTCACCGCCTCAGCGATAGCCTCTTCGTCTGACCGGTACTCCTCGAAGCAAAGCGTAGCAGCAAAGGGCGTCGGTTCGCCGACAGCAAGTTCTTCGGGACCCTTAACGATAACGCGGACATCATATGATTCACCAGCCTCCATAAAAACATCCAGACGAGACTCTAAGAGGGTGGGGTTGAAGATGAATTGTTCCGTAGAAATATCCTTGGCCGGGCCTGTCAATACAATGTTGTCATTAATAGCCAATGAGAAGGAGCCAGTACACCTGACTGCCAACGTATGCTGACCAGTGCTAACGGGGGTTAACTTTGTGGTGAGCTGTAGATTGAAGCCTGGAACTCTCAAACCAGGCTTGAACCGGCCAAGCATCCAAACATGAGGTTTCGCCTGGAATTCAGACAGGAGAAGCTCGGACGACTCTTCATCGTAGTACTTAATGTCCACGCCAGGGCGGCTATCAGTAGACATTAACTGATCTGTTGGAGCTATCGGAATGAGTCGACGGGTGCGGACACCAAGAGCGCATTTGACGGAAGGGAATTCCTGTCGCATGATATCTAGGGGCGAGTGCCGATATTGCGGTATACAGGATGCACTCCCCCCTCCGGTGATAACAGGATCTGCAGCGAATTCGCCGATAAGCGCGATTTTCGGAGAATCCAGAGGCAAGATGGGAAGTGTCTTGTTAGCGTTTTTGAGAAGAACAATTCCGCTGGTGGCAATCTCCCAAGCGAGTGTGTTTGCCTCGTCACGGATTTCTGAACGCTCAGGCTTTTGGTCATGGCAGGATCGCGTCCTGTTTCTCAGCTCGAGCATCATTTTCACCCTATTATCGATCTCTTCTTCCGTTACCGCGCCGCAATGAACTGAATCGACCAGTTTTGATGCCCTAAAGACTGGGAATGGCATCTCAAGATCGAGCCCAGCCTTGATTGGCTCGACTGTATCATGCACTCCAAACCAGTCTGACATGGTCATACCCTTGAATGCCCAGTCGCGTCGTAAGACCCTTTCGATTAAATCCCGATTGGCGCTACAGAACTGTCCGTCGACCTTATTATACCTAGAAATATTCTTAGTTCGAAATTCAATACTATAAACATGGCGACTTACGCAGTCATCACACCTTCAGGGTCAGATGTTCTCAGGAGATGTTGCCATGCTGCAAGGTAGATTTCTCTCAGTGTCCTACCGTCAATAGATTCCCTAACGTCATAGGAGTGGCGATATGTTTCTGCATCGTTACAAACGAAATGCTTAACACATACGCCAAGTCCGCCTTGATGTAAGCCATTGACAATGGCACCAGCTAGCTGGCCAGTCACGAGAGGGTCCTCGCTGAAGCACTCGAAATTGCGACCGCCCCGCGGATCACGGTGAATATTTATAGTAGGTCCCAGTACAAGCTGTGCGCTTTTCAGTTTCGCCTGCACGGCCAGTTCTTCGCCTAGACGGCCAAGAAGCTCAGCGTCAAATGTTGATCCGTAGCATGTAGTGCTGGGGAAACTGGCAGTCGTCACCTCAAGCTCCATATCGTGTGGACCAATGCCATTCACAGAGTTGGCTACCTGAGCTGTCGCATTAACAAATGTCCTTGTCTTGCCATAAGCAGGGGCGGCTTGTGAAGAGTTTGCTTACTTTTATGGGCGGGATACCCAGACGATCGATGCCAGCAGCAGCATGGAAATCTCGCCCAGAGAGAAGGGAGACTTTCTCTTCAAGAGTAAGCTCAGGGAGGAATGATTGGAAATCCATCTTGATCGTTGGAGCCTCTGCGAAAAGATTCGTGAACGATGGCGATGAAGGTACAAGTAACCAAATGTGACAGTCAATTTTATATTAATCTGCCGACTGGCTTTACCCAAGTTGTCAGTCGTCGGTTTGCTAATGCTTTCAGCTGCTCGGAATTCCCGTGTGGATAACGTTTCCCTCGGCCTGGAAGCAAATAGAGGTGGGGTTTGCCGGGGCCTTGACTCAGTGAGTTGCAGCGGCTAACAAGGCGAAGAGAGCAATACTTGCTGAGCATCTTATTTCAAGCTGATGGTTTGATTCAGTCTCTTGGATTCTGATTTTACGGAATTTGAGCATGGAAGCGGTGCTGGAGCTCCAGGATGCGAAAGACAAAGTAGGAGATCCCCCTTAGCTGTCTCGCCTCGTGTGAGGCGCGCGATGTAAGCCATCAGCTGTATAGCCTCGAAATATACTGAAAGGGCTGATCCGGAGGAGATACTGTTTGCTTGTTGTCTCGTTGTTTACCTCTAATACACTACAATCAATGAAGGCGCATCTTACTTGAATTGTCATTTTTACGGCAGTAGTCGGCAACCGCATTTTCTCGGAGAGAAGTCCGTCACAGTAGCTCGAAGGCGAATCTGAGACCGCCCAGCCCATCTGTATGTAAGCGAAGTCCGGAAAGTCCGCAAATGCAGTTGTGTAGCTTCATGCTAGACGACTTCAAGTAATGTGCAAGGACAAGGATGATTGAAGGACTGGGTAGTTCCGGGGATTTAGTGGAATCATCCCAAGCACAACAACTCCCAATTAACTAAACTGGTGTTCCTAGACCGGATGAAGGCCCTGAAGATGCAAATTGACTAACTTAGGTATTCTGGCCAATGATAGACCTAAATTTACACTTCCAGGTCAGCCAATTAGCTTGTCGTGAGCAAACGACTAGAGGTTCCAGCCGTATTAACATCAGATAAACACCACTACTTAACCCTTTTCTTTTGCAATACTAAGCTGGCATATATCTGACACAAATCTGGACTGCCCAGAAGCCTGGTCAGAAAGAGAAGTCGGTAATACATTTATCGGAAAATGTTGGGTATGGGAGGAAAAACCAAAAGATTCGAATTCTATGTTCCCCAGAGGCTTAAACTTGTGGATAACCTGTCATTCCGCCCTCCACGTAATACGACGAGGCTCTGCGAATATGTTTCCATCATTTGCGGGGAATTGGCACTTACACAACCAAAGTTAAGGCCGGCCCCTACGTGCCCGTAGCGGTCCTTTACTTCTAGATCGCCCTCTCTCATTCGGTCATCTCGCCGGCCCGGAAAACCCGAGAATTTTCTCCATGGGGTTGGGTGACTAGATTATCCAGGGCGAAGCATCCGGGTAACGAGAGTGCGAATAAAGTGCCTTGGCACTTGAAGCCCCCAATGCGGGGTCATATAAGAAGTATTTATATCTATCTGTACTCATGCGTTAAGTGAGTTACAACCAGGAAATCAGCTACCGGACAGCTCATTGACTGCCAACCTTTAATCATCAACTTCTATGATCACAAGATGGCGTATTCATCAGAAAACAATGGGGACAAGGCTTTCGACGTTGACCACACCGAATCGATAGTGATCCAGGCAGATCGCCAAAAATCTGCTTGGCAATGCATCTTGGAAAACCCAAAGATAGCTGCATGGACTCTGTACGCCAATAGTTAGTCTAACCCAATATGTCGACCACCTATCAGGTCTTCGAAAATATTTGCTGAACTTTAGTCACAGTTGGTTCAGCGTTGGTCGGTTATGAGAATCTCGCCTTGTCGGTCTGCCTGGCCATGCCAGCGTTCCAGTCAGTATAATTCAGCATCTCGTGCACAAAACCCTCTCCAAGCACATACTTATATTTTCCTCAGGAAGACATTTGCCTCCGACGTAAACGGTGTCCTCATTATTCCTGCCGCCTGGCAATCTGCATGGAATGCAACATATAATGTACTACAGTTATTTGGAGCATTTACCGCAGGACATCTGCAGGACTGGTTCGGTCGTCGAGCTGTATTCCTAGCAGCTATCATCTGTGCATCGGCAGGAATCGCACTTTCTTATATCTCACAAACTCAAGCCCAATTCCTTGGCGGAAAAATAGTCACTGGTTTTGCTGTAGGGCTCGTGCTAGCAGCTACCCAGACGTATGTTTCCGAGATTGCACCTCTACCGATGAGAGGAATTGCACTAGGCATGAATACAGTAATGCTTGTGAGTTCTGGGCCCTTACGAATAACCCTTGTTACAAATGGACTGGCTCTAATTCAGTATTCCTTCAGAACCTCGGGATGCTTATTGCGATTTCTGCCACCTTTCACCGGGTTTCTATCATGGACGAATCTGCATTCCGTGTTATCTTTGCTGCAGCATGGGCGTTTCCAGCTATCCTTACTATTGGCCTTCCGTTCCTCCCAGAATCGCCATACTGGCTTGTTATGAAGCAGCAGCATGACAAAGCCCGCCAAGCCCTTCAACGCCTGTCGCCAACTAGGGAAGATATTGATGCTCGCCTCGATCAAATCCAGCAAACCGTCTACAGAGAGCGAGAACTTGCTAATGGAAATGTTTCCATACTTGACTGCTTCCGCGGAACAAACATGCGTAGAACTCGCATCATTCTGATCTGCATGTACATGCCAAAGGTTGTTGGTGCCGTTCTCTCTTCAAACGCGCCATATTTTCTCAATCAAACAGGTCTTAATAGTCACATGGTTGTGACTATGACCCAAATTGGCATCAGTATGGGCGTTGCCTCGGCTATTGTCAATCTTTTCTTGATGATGAGACTACGCCATCGCTTGCTCATGTTCTGCGGCGTCGGCATATCAATCATCATGTACCTGATCATGGGCATCGCCAGTTTGTTACCCAAGACCACAGGCTCGCTTACCGTCATTGGAGTGTCGCTTCAGTTTATCTCCATCTCGTATGGTCCAGCTGTAGGTGCCTCTATGGCTGTAGCTGGTGAAGTATCGGCAAGCAGACTGAGATCTCAATCGTTGGGCCTTGGTGCAGCCTTTATGGCACTTGCGGCCACCTTCTGGCAAGTTGTTCTACCTTATTTATTTAACCAGGACGAGGCAAACCTTGGTGGAAAACTGGGCTGGATCTTCCTTGGCATGGCAATTGTTTATCTTGTTATCGTATATTTTGATGTCCCAGGAACAAGCGGCAGAACCTATGAGGAATTGGATGTCATGTTTGAAAAGGGTATTCCAGCTCGAAAGTTTGAAGCATACAAACTTGAGGATGACACTGCTTAGGGGTATTTTAATAACTTCATTTAAAATTTTAGCATCTGCTCAGACATTATATAGGTGCAAAGTAGTACCGAAGTGGGTTGTGGCTAATTAAAAGGCACTAAATACAGAGTACCTTTGCCAGCTTACGCACTAATAGAAGTATTAGTAGAGTTCGTTAAAATTCGGCATAGTACATGTTTAATATCTATAACTAGTCTGTAGGATATAGTTTTAAGTCCCAGGCTATCTAAAGGCAAGTTTAAGTACAGGTAAGGGTTATTACATTTTTGCTGAAACATATAGTACAAATCCCTGATAAGCCTACGGCAACACCCGCCGATCGCCAAGCAATCATATCAGATGCGGGGTCACATCAAAAAGGGCGCAAGGTGGAAGAAACGCGGGATACCAAGATCTTATCAGATCAATCTAACTCACACCATCACCAGATCGCGCCAACGGAAGCGCTCAACCATCTCAGTCGCAATGGTCTTTTACCCACCATCGTGGGTGCCAGACCTGCCTATTGGTAACTAAAACAATGTCTCGGTCTGATGAATTCGCTAATTCGCCCAGATCCGCCGGACTCCGTCAGCGTCGCTGAGTTCATGAGCTCGGACGAATATGGCCGGTATCCCATTGCGAAAGCGAGACATCCATATACGTGTGGATTGACTGGAAAGACGCGCACAGCTGGAGAGGTCATTAGTAGAGAGGATCTCCTTGCGCGGGGTATCGGCAGAGTCCTTCAACTGGACTCGCAATCCGGGTCGGAATGGGATCGCGTCTGCGTCATATTCTCTCTCAATACCGTGAGTAGACCGACTCACAGAAGGCCGACTTATTTAGGCTAACTTGGAGATAGATTGACTATATCCCCCTCACGCATTCCATCCATCGTCTGAATGGCATCGCCAGTCTTAGCAGCGCAGCCCTGTCGGCATCAGAGTTAGAACACCAGCTCCGCGCCTCACGCGCAAAAGCAATTTTTACTTGTGCGCCCCTTCTGGAAACTGCGCTCAAAGCTACAGAGGCAGTTGGTATCTCTCGAGAAAATGTGTTTCTGCTTCCATTGCCTGGTAACACGAGCAGGCACGGATTCAAGACAATCGACGACCTCATTCAAGAGGGAGAGAAACTGCCTGCGTTACCGCCGCTGCAATGGATCAAGGGACAAGGTGCTCGGCAAACAGCCTATCTTTTGTATTCGAGTGGCACTTCTGGTTTGCCTGTAAGATTCACGCTTTTTCGAGGTATCTCTTGCTAACCATGACTGAGAAACCCGTCATGTTATCACACTATAACATCATATCAGGCATCATTCAAACATGCACATTCGACTCGGTTTCCCGAACAACCGATGGCATCGAGACGCAAGTGATGCTCGGAGTCTTGCCATTTAGTCATGTTTTCGGGTTGATGCTTATCACTCACCTGGGTACATACCGCGGTGACGAGATCATCGTTATGCCTCGGTTCGAGTTTGAACCCTTCTTGGCTGCGGTCAGTCGTTTCATGATACACCAGCTCCCAATTGTCCCTCCTATTGTGATCCAAATGCTCGACAGGAGGGACCTATGTCGCAAGTACGACTTGAGCAGTGTTAGGTTTGTGTATACAGGTGCTGCGCCACTTGGAAAAGAAACAGTGGATGATCTATTAAGCCTTTATCCGAAGTGGCGCCTCGGCCAAGGTTATGGTAGGTGAAGAGAGAGGTTGTGCTTTCACTGGTTGCTGACCTAGATCAGGGATGACGGAGACAGCGACTGTCTTTATACAAAGTAGCGAGCATGATACGCAAGTCGGCACAACGGGATCATTACTTCCTGCAGCCAAGGCCAGGATCGTCGACCCAAATGGTAAAGAGATTACAGAATATGGAAAGCCAGGCGAACTACTAATTCAAAGTCCGACGGTGTCGCTTGGCTACTTTGACAATCCGAAGGCCACGGCCGAGACTTTCTTTGATGATGTTGATGGCCGCTGGATTCGCACGGGTGATGAGGTGTTGGTTCGAATGTCTGAGAGCGGCAATGAGCACTTCGTCGTGGTTGACCGAGTGAAGGAGCTCATAAAAGTGAAGGTTAGTAATGTATATCATCTAAATCTTTCCTGTTACACTAATAACCATATGAATAGGGCCATCAAGTCGCGCCAGCAGAGCTCGAGTCACACCTTCTTACTCATCCAGCCGTGAGCGACTGCGCGGTCATTCAGATTCCCGATGCACGGGCTGGTGAAGTCCCGAAAGCATTCGTAATCAAAGCAAGCCATGCAAGCCAATCGGATGAAGAGCTAGTCAAGGATATCCAGCGCTATGTTGAGGAGCATAAAGCTAGGTATAAGTGGCTGAAGGGTGGAGTTGAGTTCATTGATGTTATACCGAAAAGCCCGACAGGAAAGATTTTGAGGCGGAAGCTGAGGGATAGAGAGAGGGAGGCTAGAAAATTGACAGAAGCAAAGTTGTGAGGCAGAGGGAACTTTTGGGCACGATCAGACGATTGATACTTAGGATCGTTAACGAACAGATATTCATTACTTCATATAGCTCAAACATCGAGACAGATACATAACCCGAACAGTCCATCCTCGTAAGAAGAAGAAGCCGGAAATCATCACCAAGCGCTCCCATTTACAACTCCTCGGTTCCCTCGGTCTCCTCATCGCCCCCAGCCTCAGCCTGCTTCTCAGCGCCTGGCTTAGAAGATCTCTGAGCGTGTACCTCAACAGTGATATGATCCCCAATCTGCACCTTACCACCATACCCAGAGGTATACTTGACACCATCAGCCGCCTGCTTCTTCTTATCCCAGTTGCTAAAGTCAACAAGCTCATCTACTCCCGTTAGCTCAACCTCTTTCACGCATCAAATTAACTTACCCTCGCATGCATCCTTGCCAAGCTCAACTTGACTCCCCGCAAACAGAGGCGCCAACCACGTAACAACACCCGGCGCAAAGAACGCACTCCCATCAATCTCAGCGATGAACTTGCGCTCCATCTGCTTGCCCTCCTTGACAAGATCCTCATGATACTTGCGCACCGCCCAAGGTAGCTTCTTATAATCTGTTCGCATAACCCTGAATCCATCGGGATGCATGAAGCGATCAAAATCACCAGGGTACGGAAGATCGCGACCGTCATCTGTCTTCCAGTGATTATCGAGGAACTCCATCGCCCATGCGATTTCTTTAGGTGCGCGCGAGGGATCTTGGACGGTGTAGATCTCAGCTTCGAATTGAGAGCTGACGCGACAATCTGTCTTCCAGAGGGATTTCTCGTGCGCGGCATCTGCATTGCGGATCTGATCCATTAATGCGTGGGCTTTGGCTGTGTTGCCGTTGACTTGGGCTTCAGCAGCTTGGCGCATGATGTCGAGTCTCGCGGTGTCGCCGATCTGAATGTCGATGAGCTGCGCCGTCGCCTGCGAGGCGAGCACGGAGAGGATTGCGTTGGTTGGCTTCATTGTTGTTGGTGGTGAGATTGTGATGTGAAGCGGTGACAGGCTGACAAGGCTGGGTGGGCGTTAATATTTATCGCAACTCGGGCATTTCCTGATGGAGAAATTACCGGTTCAACCGTTGAGCCAATGACTTGTTGTGGGATGGGTTAGCTCTTGGCGCCCCGGAGCGGGTTATTGATTTTACTGTTTGGTAAGGCTAAGGCTGACACGGCGCTTAGCTTGACTTGAGGTGGCACAGCTCACGATAAATGTAAGATCAATGCACGCAGCCATGGTGGCACTAGTACTAGGCAGTAGTGCCCATGCACGGCCTGAGTCATATAACAATCTTGCACTCTAATCATTAAAGGCAGGACGCTCGAATAGTTCGCCCATCGTCTCTCAAGCTACCATCTCAAATATCAACATGTCAGATCAAACACCATGCGCGATTCTTCCAGAGTCTATCGACATTCCCCGCATCACGTCTACAAAACAAGAGTCAACACTCAATTACTACGGTCTCTTTGACGCTTCACTTGCTACCGAGGCGTCGAAATTCCTCGCTCGCCATACCGATGCAGTAGAGCAGGAGTTGGAACCCAAAATAAAGGCGTTCCTAGAGACGACGCAAAACGACTGTTCGGGCAAAACCGAACAGAAACAGGCATGCTGGCTCACCATCCGAATCGCAAAGCCTAATACCGCTTTCAAAATCCCGAGATGGCATCAAGATGGCCCTATGTTCAAGTACGATCAAGGACGCGAAGACATCGTGCGTAGCAAGTATGCGCTCACTCTCCTCGGGCCATCTACGCTCATGCTACAGCCAGATGAAAATGTCTTCACTACGCAGCTTGAAGCGGAGGCGCGGTATTACTGGTGGCAAGATAAAACGGATGGCCCTGAGCCCTCCGAAGACGAAATATACGACGCCGACGATCTTTTGCGGGAGTCGCTTGGCAATGCATTCAAAGACACTCCGAGAGTTCAGGTCGGACATGGTCAAATTGTGCGGTTCAGCTGGGGGAGAGATGACAGTCCGGTGCATTCAGAACCGGATCTTGTCTCTGATAGGGTCTTTATGACTGTACTGTATGGAAGTGATTCTGAGTTGCGAACCATGAGTAAGTGGAGAGAGGCCCCGTACGGAGAATATTCTGTAGAGTAGCTGTCTCTCCTTAAGAGTTTGCCGGATCTTGGCTTATTGATGGAAGACGCTTTAGAGATATGAGAAGGAACTAGATGGGTCTCTTATTTCCTAAGACATGTATTGATGAACTACCATTTGTCTTGTTTTATGTTACGCATGGAATTCAGATGCAACGTCTTAAGAGACAATCCGTGCTTATTGAAGAACTCGAAATCCTTCTGTCTGGGGGCGTAAGCATGAGCGCGATGCTATATAAGGCAGGGCTGCTGCCTAAGAATATTCTCATACGACTGTCCCATAAAACGGATTGACTTGATGCTGAGAAACACCTTGCTTTGACAAAGTCACTCGAGCGTCAATGTCAGCAAAATGAGTCTCCATTCATTGCCCGTTGAACTGGCCGAACATCTCGCTCTCTACCGCAAGTCCCAGGACCTCTCGCGCCTGTCTCGCGTCAATCACGCGTTTCACGCTATTTTCAACCCCGTTCTCTACAAGCGCAACGCCGCTGCCACTGGTCTACCTCCATGCTATCCATGGACCAGTGAACACGATCCACAGTATTGTAGCCAATGCTATGTTGATAAGGCATCAAGATCGTGTCTTCATTGGGCCGTCGATCACGACTCACTCCCTACGATTGAGCTGGCCGTTGTTTATGGCTCCGATATCGATAAGATCAACGATGTTGCCGACTACATCCCTTATGAGGAAGACCCTGACTCAATTCCCATTTGTGGGAGGATCCTTATAAATTACGACGTCATGGGTGGCTTACTCAGGCGGGATGGATTTTGACCCATTGTTCGCTTCCGTAATCAGCGACTACAATTCTTTGAACAATACTCTTATCGCCTAAGAAACAAAGTCGGTATTGGCTATTCAGAAATTACAGTCGCCGTGTAACTATTGCGTTATGACTTTACAAACTCTCTTGAATTGCATGTCGGGAGGCTAAGCTGACCAAATCCGCTTGCAACACCCAACTCTCACCATGTGACAGTAGATCTTTGATTCGATCAAGAATATCAGCTGAGGAAGTAAGCTTGATACCAAGGATGTTGTAATAGGTTCAGAAAGCTCAGTTTCTACGGTTGCAGGGTAAAATGAAAGAAATAACCAAAAACAGTAAGCACATTTTGCCAAGATCTCACCATACTCGACAACAACTGTGACCATGAGACGCTCTTGGCGGCTAAACGAAAAATCATTGAAGATTTGCTGATGTTGAGTCAGAGAGGCACAGCCCTTTTTGCTATCTATGCTTAAAGTTAGGGCGTCGCTGACATGCAGGCCATATCCTTGATCATGTCATGCCCACTTCAGCTCTATACTCCAAGTCAGTATTTAAAGGCTAAAAAGCCCTTTATCCCCTCATATCGACTCTCTGTGTACTAAATGCCTCCCGTAACCGGCTAAGATGGATGGACTGAAGCGCCTACTCCTGTTCACCAATAGTGACTTCGGCCAAGCCAACGTAGTCCTCGCTACAGCTCACGAACTAGGCCTTGCATGTGAAGATGTCGAAATCCATATCGCTTCATTCCAGGACCTAAGAAGCGGAGTGGGTGATGCCTCCAGGTTCATGCAAGCAACCACAAATCAACAGAAGAAGAAGATACCTCGACGCTTTGTGTTCCACGAGATCGAAGGAACGAGCTGGGGACCGGCTACAAAGCGTCCAGAAACGGCAATTTCGAAACGCTTGAGCTGACTCCTGGACTCGTCAACTCGGCAAAAGGCGTCGCTATTCTACCAGCTGTCATGATACCTTGGAGCCCGGGGGAGTTTCTCGACATCTACAAGGAAACAGAACGGGTATTCGATGAAGTCAAGCCAGATTTGACTATTGTGGAACCGCTGTTCACTCAAGGCTTGACATTTTGTCACCATCGAGGTGTCAGCTGGATGGTCCTTTCGCCGAACACGATTAAAGAGTTTGCAGTTCCGGTGCAGCCAAAATTAGCTGCTCTTTGGAAGTATCCAATGCAAGTGATCCTTTAAACTACTTACGAAAACACTTAATTAACCTGAAAAGTGCTTGTTCGGCTTTGCCTTATCCCATACCATGGAGCCTCATCCCATGGAATGTTTGCTTTGGTTTCGTGGCTGGCTACACTCTACTCACAGATACTCGACTGAAAAGGACAACCGAGAAACTCCGCGAGGAGATTGATCCTTCCATATCTTTGATGACCATGATGGAACTCGGTGTTTTGAAGCCTGCGCCGCCCAATCTGCCCATCCGTGTCGCTAGCAGTCCTGACATAGACTACCCATTCAGCGTGATACCACCACAGCTCACATCCTGCGGTTCAATCATACGAGCAACTCCGCCCATAAATGAAGCTGATGCAGGTTTAGCCGAATGGCTTAGCCAAGGCCCAACTATATACGCCAATCTGGGCACGCATCACAAATCGAACCCCGCTGAAGCTCATGAAATGTCCAAAGCCTTCAGAAAGGTCCTCGAACACGCTGATACACTAAATTCTGCGGGGAAACCTCTTCAAGTTCTGTGGAAGCTAGGACGGTTGCCTGATGAAGAAGGCAATGCTCCAAAGAGAGACTCCTATACTGACGAATGGGCTTTGGTGACCGATGAACTACAAGCTTACATCAAACGAAACAGAGTGCGTATCACGGACTGGCTCGTCGCTGAGCCAATGTCTGTCCTCGAATCAAAAAACGTCGTTTGTTCTGTGAGTCATGGGGAAGCTAATTCCTTTTACGAAGCGCTATGGTGAGTTGAGTTCATTCCCGGACATTTACGAAACGTCTGACAATATTGTTAGTTCTGGCATACCTCAAGCGCTTCTGCCTGCTTGGACAGACTGTTATGATTTCGCCAACCGTGTTGAGCTTCTTGGTATTGGGCGTTGGGCGAATAAGAAAGCGAAGCCCCGATGACAAGAGAACGAGCTTGCCGAGGCGCTGTTGGAGATTCTGTTTGGGCCGGAGTCCGCGGGGATGCGAAAGAGGGTAGAGGAGGTTGCGAGTCGTCACCCGGAGTGGGAGGGTCGGCAAATGGCTGCTCAAGAGATCTCGAATCACCTGGTGAGGTTGGGGGGGCTTGATCCTAACAGATAAAAAGATTTGGGTAATTTAGGATAAGCTTAGGATATCTTTTGCTGAGTCTATTTTTAACACCCTATATTTAGATCCGAGTTTTCTTGCCCCCAGAGGAGGGGATCAGTGGTAGACTTGACCAAGTTCACAGCTGAATCTGTTTGATGCCGTCATGGGGTTAGAACTGCAAGATTGTATGGCATCCCAAATGAGGTTTCCGCTATGGATGGAGCAATCACTTTAATCGTAAGCCTAGGATTAAGTTCGTAGCAAAGCCCATCGATAACAATGATACAGCATAGTTTCGATAGGTTCTGGTGGTGTTGGCAGAGGATCCCCGCAAAGTGTAACATGACGTTCTAGCGAAGGATTGAAGGATCGGCAACCTCGGCACATTTCAGGTGAGGAGAAAGGCTAGGGAAGATCCGAGGCGCGTCTCACTTCACCTCAACTCAATTTCAAACACCCCCCAAAATCATCAAAACTACCATTAAATTCATCAACACTCACACAAAACCCCAAAATGGCTGATGAAGTTGAACCCAAGAGGCTGAGCCAACCATTCTCAATTCCAGACCCAACCAGCTTCTCCAACTTCCAGCGCGACATCTACCAATCCTTCCGCCCACCAATCTTCTCAACAAACCCCACAGAATGGGAATCCCTAGCCAAGGAAAAGATCCCCGCCACCAATTTTGGCTACGTCTACGGGTCAGCGAGTAGTGCTGCTACTGCGAAGGCGAATAGCGAGGCGTTTAGTAGATATCGCCTCAAGCCGCGCTTTCTCGTTGACGTCACCAGGCGCGATGTTGACGTTGAGTTGTTCGGTACAAGGTACAAGAGTCCCCTGCTTGTAGCGCCTATCGGTGTGCAGAGTATTTTGCATCCTGATGCGGAGGAGGCTACGGCGAGGGCGTGTCATAACGTTGGCATGCCGATGATTCTATCGACTGCTGCGACGCGCACGATTGAAGAGGTTGCTGCGGCGAATGCGGATGGTGATAGATGGTATCAACTCTACTGGCCGAAGCCGCAGTTCGAAGAAGTCACCGCTAGTCTTCTCGCGCGCGCAAAAGCTTCAGGCTACAAGGTCCTCGTTGTCACGCTGGATACCTTCTCACTTGGCTGGAGGCCTACAGACCTCGACACGTCTTACTTGCCCTTCATCTGGGGCCAAGGCTGTCAGATTGGCTTCTCGGATCCTGTTTTCAACAAGTTGTTTGATGAGATGCAGAAGAATGACTCGCGAAGTATTGCGGAGAAACTTTCTGAACTTTGGACGATTATGAGAAGGCCTGGGACTGTATATGGAGCTGCTAGAGTCCTCGCCAATGCAAAGACCTTGATCAAGTCGAAAGCTTGGATTGATGTGATCAACTCTGGTACGTACCGTTCGTGGAGTGACCTCAAGATCTTGAAGGATCTCTGGGACGGACCGATCGTTCTCAAGGGCATCCAGACAGTTGAGGACGCCCATCTTGCTATTGAGCACGGCATCGACGGCATCATCGTTTCCAACCACGGCGGCCGCCAACTTGACGGCGCTATCGCGTCATTGGATGCACTGGCAGACATCGCAGCGGACAAGAAGGTCAAGGACTCGAATCTGACCATCATGTTTGACAGCGGTGTCCGAACTGGTTCAGATGTGCTGAAAGCATTGGCTCTTGGTGCAAAGGCAGTCTGTATTGGAAGACCTTATGCTTATGGTCTCGCGGCAGGTGGACAGGAGGGTGTTGAGCATGTTTTGAGATGTTTGTTGGCAGATATGGATAATATGTTGGCGAATGCTGGGAAGAAGAGTGTGAGGGACTTGAGTAGGGATGATCTTCAGATTTTGCCGCTGTCTAAGATTTGAAAGCTTACCAGTGTAGTATCTATGTTGTAGCTAGCCATCCCTGTTTATTCCAACCCGTCAAATGCCCAAAGGTCCTCCAGAATCTACTAAAGATATACATCGTGAAGATGACGAAAAGAAAGAAAAGCCACACCCTAGTCCTCCATAAAACTCATGGCTCAAAGCTTACTTAGAGCAAGGCTTGCCATCAGTGTTGCCGCAATCGTTCGTATCAGTACACTTGGATCCACAACCATAGGAAATGAAGTCAGAGGGCGTAGTCTGCTCCCAGTTATCCATGCACTGAGTCTCATCTCCATGACCCCAGTTACACCTCTGACGACGATATCCCTTCTGCCTCATGACCTCCTGCTGGGTCCAAACAGTATGACAAGCGCCATCGTCCCAAGTACAAGCAGTCAGGTCCTGAGCTTGAACACACTTGGATTCAGAGTCGGTAGTCGTGAAGTCAAGACCAAGGCTGAAACCCTCGATCTCAGCACCGACGCTGACGCTGACACTTTCAGATCGCTCCTGGCAGACCTCGTTGCCAACGAGCTTGGTGGCAGTGCAGACTTGGGTGCCGGTACAGTAGATGTTGCCGGAGGCTTTCTGCCATGGGGTGTATTCTTTTGAGGTCTCGAGGACGAAGTAGTCGTACCAACATTTACGGACCTTGGGGAATTTGTAGGGATGGGTGGTTCGGTCGGAAGTTACGTAGGTTCCTTCGCCGTCGGTGTAAGGACCTTGGTAGGTCTTGAAAGTGTCGTCGCAGACGGGGTAACCATCGCGCTTGGCGAGCCCTTGGCTAGGGGCAGCTGGGCCAGCTTGGGCGATGGCCAGAAGAAGGGAAGAGGAGAGAAGGTTTTTAAAGAGCATGGTGAATAGTATTGATGAGTAGTTTGAAAGAGTGGAAAGTTGAATGAGTGAATGAGTGTGGTTGATGGTAGAAGCGATGTTGAGATCCAGAAGGGTTATGTGCTGCTCTTTATAGTCGTCATTCGGCAATAAATCCCACTTGCATCGCTTTCAGCTGTTCTATAAGTGAAGATCATCCCATAAGCTTCCAAGTACTCAGGATCGCCGAAGCTGAGAAGGACGTCTCACGATACAAGACAGGATGAAACGTGATCATGCATCTTCCTTGCTCGCCAGGTCCAGCATGCCCACATCAACAGCCAGTAAATAGCTTCGAAGACTCAAGACGAAATTAGCAGTAAGCTGTATGATATCAATGGCTGGAGCTGAAACAACAGGCAGTAATGTAGACGGTAAGCAGGGAAGTTACACAAGAGACTGCATCAGCAGCTTTGCAAAACTTTGGTCGTGAAGAGCTGATACACCTATAGCCTATATATCTTCCTACATAGAAAATTAAGGCCCCTTTTCTGCATTGGCTACCTTAGTATAAGTTGAAGTATTCTACGAACTAACTGATAGTATCTTACACTGCAATGTTCTCGAAGCGTTCTCCTGAAGTCTTGGCCCCCATACTTGGCAGCTTACTCCCGGGACATCGGGCTCCACCCGTTTAATTGCAGATAAGCGGCGACCTCAGCTGCCAAGTGACGATCTGCCGGTTTATCCAAGTACCGCTCGTTACTAGAAAGGAACTTCTCGCCTTACCGGCAGTCAACGGCCATGGCTTTAGGCAGCGGCTGTAATCCCAACCACGGCTCTTCGCCTCACATCTCCTATTTTGGGTCCAGGAGTGAAGGACGGGCCTGGCTCATTATAAAGCACTTTGCTTTTGACACTAGCTGTAGACTTCCATGCTCAGTGCATGACCATGAATGGGACCTGATTATTAGGGCTGGGGCAGTCTGGCCAATGATGAAGCATAAACTTCCAAAAGCAAGACCCTAGGCAACAGTGAGGGCAACGAGTATTTTGCCCTTATGTGTTTATTGGCCTTCCCTACATTTGTGCCCTTGGGGCTAAAGCCTCATTTAAACCTTCAACCTTATCACAGTAGAATATGTAAACTTGCGCCGCGCCATGGTCTTGGCAAGAGGATCTCTGTAACGATCTCACCAAACTTGTCTATTGTCGTATCGTCACTGGAAACGACCATTCCATATCGGAGCCAAAGTCATGTTCTCACGCCGAAAATGGAAACTTGTACTATCGTGACGGGCCTCCACACTGGTACCTGCCGCTGTAGACCCCATGTCTCAGCAGTAAAACACACCTATAAACTCAGCCGTATTGGTCGAGCAGAGAGCAAGAGAACGATATTGATGAAAAGTAGAATCTTATCTTTATCGGACCACGTGTTCTGTCGCGATAAGTTAGGCATTATGACTTAATGAATAAGCCATGAGCAAGTTACGTTATTTGCAGCTGAGGCTTGTGGGTGGGAGCTTGAATCAGCATAGAGAACTTAGGAGTCGCGCGCTACTCGAATTACACCAGTACATGCCGTCCCACTTTGACTTTGTGCACTCAAAAACCTGTTTGGTTAGACACCAAGAAACGCACTGCAATGCATTACTTAGAGTTGACTCTCTGGAACCTTGTCGCTAGAACTATCTTCGACCGTCAACATTGCTCACAGATTTAATGTTTACTGTGTACAAACTTTCATTATTGCCACTAAATAAAGTTATGTTCTAGTATAGACACTTTCAGATTTATACATAAAAGGCGACAGAATAGCGTTTCCTGTCACAAAAGAATATAAATACTACGGTTACCAGCTACTATAAATAACCAAATCTCCCTTTCAAAACCCTCGATCGTTTAGTTTTCTCATCAACCATGGAACTCAAGCCCATCAAAACGTTCGGCGCCTCCTTGCAGGGGTATGTTTTATGTCTCTGCCTTTTATCCTATCGACAGGCTTACTAACACACCCAGATACTACAACAACAAATGCCTTTCAGATGTCGTCATTCATTGCGGTGGCCAGGACTTTGCAGTCCACAGCCTTGTCCTTTTTTGTCATTCGGACTACTTCAAAAGGCAGCTGACTGGGCCGTGGAGGGTGAGTCCTCCTATCCTTACTGGCAATATAAACTGACCAAATAAAGGACAGTGAGGACAAAACTATCGAAATCAAAGACTTTGAAGCAAATATTGTGGAGACTATGCTTCGTTTTGTTTACTTTTTCAACTACGACGTCCCTCCCAATACACGCCCTATGATCTTCCGCGCTGATGTTTGCCAGATTGGCGACAAATACGGCATCGACCTGCTCAGAAAGCAAGCTGTAAACAAATTCGAACGCGTCGTTAATGAAGTCGAAGTTAACGCTGGGTTTGCAAGTAACTTGGCCAGCACGATCGCCATTGTGTATAACACCACGCCATCGGGAGACCGAGGCCTCAGAGACATCGTTGTGCAGAGCTCGTGCACACACTTTGGGTACCTCATATCAGAGACGTCATTTAAGGAGGTCCTGGGGATGAACGGAGATTTCTCTGCCGATCTTGTCAGCCTGATACATGAGAATTGGGAAAAGTATTGCTATTGCAAATGTCTATTGTGTAAGGCTACTTTTAAATTGACGATAGATTCCCCTGGTGATCAAATCCCAGACTATCAAGAACCAAAGCCAATCTTCTGTCCCGTCTGCGGTTGTCAACCCATATCTCCGGATGAGAAACCCAATTGGCTTTACTACTTTAAAGGAGATGGTGATCTTGACCAAGGGGACGGTAGGGACACCAAGCGGATGTGGGATAAGTTCACAGAATCAATAGCGAATCATTGGAACACATAAGGCTATGCAGTTGATTATGTAGGGGATGAGCAGTGTATGGGACGTTGTGTAGATTTGGTGATTACAAATCGCGGTGTCTATGAACCTGGGCGTGTCCCAGACGGGCTTTGTGGTAACACAGAATATTATTTTGCTTTTGCTGGTGGTCTTACTTAGCACTTTATTTGTACATCTCCCAGCACTAATAGGTAATACCGTTCAGACAAACTTTAATTCGTTCACTCTTTTATAAGTTAGATCCTTGATTTACATGAAATATACAGGCCTCTTATACCCCAGCTGCTGCCAATAAGGTTACTAATTGAGTCAATAGAAAAGCATATTATTCTGTTTTTAATCAGGAGACTTATCTTTATTAAGGATATGTATATGAGGATGACTGCCGCCTACGAGGTTAAGCTTTAGGCTGCGAACACAGATAATGAGGAGGCATATATAAGAAACCGGAGTGTTCCGTCTCCCCCTCCTTCTTTTCTTTCTTTGAGAATCACACCGTCTGTTCTTCCTTGGATACCAAGTTCTGTCTGCTGATTTAAGCTCTCAGCCACGAGCCTCAACTGCAAATAACACATCTAGCCAACAACTGCTTGTATACATCACATCCGAATGCCCCCTGTCGCAGAGATGCAGTCACCGCCATTTGAAGACTTTAGCGCATCCTTGAAGAAGTATGTTTCTATATCACCATTCCGATGAGACTGTTGCTAACAGAACAGGTGCTTCAACAATACAAGCCTTTCAGACGCCGTCATCAAATGCGGAGGACAGGATTTTGCAGTCCACAGTCTTGTTCTCTTTTGCCACTCCAAGTATTTCAAAAAGCAACCCGATGGCCCATGGAAGGTTTGAGAAGCAGCTTTCCCCCGCAATAATAAACCATGACTGACAAACCATAGGAAAGTTCTGAGCGAGTCATAGAAATCACGGATTTCGACCCCGCTGTCGTCAAGGCGATGACTGTCTTTTTCTATGGCTTCGACTACGAGTCCCCGACTGATTCATCAGCTATGACATTCCATGCCAAGGTCTATCAAATTGCTGATAAATATGACATTGAGGCCCTAAAGAAACTTGCTGCGACGAAGTATCGCACCAGCATCGATGCGGGATGGGAGATGGATAGCTTTCCAGACGCAATCGAACTGGCATATACAACTACGCCACCCGGGGACCGAAGATTGCGCGACATCGCTGTGAAGGTTACCATCGAAAGGATTGGAACGTTGATGAGTCAGGACGCGTTCAGCGAAATGCTGAGTGCCAATCCCGATCTCTCTGCCGACATTATCCGCTGCTTGCATAAGGATTCAAAAAGATTTCGAGAGATATCAGCAAAAGTCCAAAAGCAAATGGAAAGGGCTCAACGGGATTTACAAAGGTATAGGGACCAGTTAGAGAGGGATCGGAATGCCGATGGCATTCTCGGGGCTATTTCACTTCGTAACACTCTTGGGAGATAAGGGAGTAGCAAATTTAGTATCAAAGAGCCTGGGATTCTCATTCTGACTACGACTTTCAGAAACCAACTTGATGCCGTGCTTATGATTTAGTATCCACTGACACCAACTCTGAAAAGCGAAGCGTCACTCTCAATTTTCTTCCGAAGAGGTCCATTCTTGAGTTCATCGACATCCCACTTCGCCCAAATGAACCTCCCGTGGAGAAACTCGGCTTCTTCAGACGCCGCCCAAACAGCAAAATCGCCTGGCAATTTAACTACACCTCTGTCAGTAAGTTTTCAGCTCATGAGAAACAATACATACTATCATCCCACTTGAAACTATTCTCATCGGTGAAACGTTCGAATGACTCGGTATAGTGGAGTCCGGGCTCGAAGCTGATGACCTGCATCTCGCTGGAGGGGACGGTCATTGCTATGTGCTGCATCATCATCGTCCCAGCGCTCTTAGTGATTGAGTATAGAGGAATGGGAATAGAAAGTTGAGTTAGATGGATTGCAATACTGGATAAGTTGAGGAGAACCTGGTGCGTGTAAGATTAGAGGGCAGCATATATCATGAGAGTTTATGGACTTACCAGCTTTCGTGAAGGTTCGATTTCTCGCTGCTTATAAAACAAGCTCGTCCACAAATACGGAGCAATAAGGTTCACTCCAAGGCCATCCTTGAAGGTCTCATATCCAAGTCCAAGAATAGTGTTGGGCAGCCACATTTTCGCAGCACTCAAAACCAGAACCTCAACGAAGACACCATCTTCGGCAAGTTTGCTCCAGAACTCTTGCGTGGCATTTTCATCAGCGAAATCATTGATAATCGAGATGACTTCAACGTTTGAATACTTCGTCTTGATCTTGTCGGCGGCTTTGTCCAGGGCATCTTTGCGTCGGCCGGTGATGATGAGACGAGTCGCAGAGGCTGCAGCAAACGACTCGGCGATGCTAAAGCCAATTCCGGTGGAGGCTCCAGCGACAAGAACAGTACGGCCAGCCTGAGAAAGCTCGGGACGATTTGGTGAGATTGATTCGTATGAATCTCGATGGACTTTGCTAATAAGGTTGCTGCCGTTGGTAGGTGCTTCGACATTCTCCCAAGGGTTTTCCTCGGGTCTAGTCTCTGGTGCAGAAGACATATTGGATAGTAATTGCAAGGTATTCGGGTCTTGAAGGAGATTGATTGAAGATGAGATCTAAGTATTGAAAAGAGTAGACTTGGAAATTGATCCATTATATACGGATCTCCATGTCGCGACAGTAGTATAACATAATGTCGACATATCGGAAGTCTGCGGGTGAATCGATGGAAACCCGCATGATGCCCTAAGTGCGCTAAATTTCCAGGCCTCGCTTACAGGACGATAAGCTTGTCTCATAAGTAATTCCGCCAAGAACCCGCAAAGTCTCCGCATAACAGCTGACAAAGGTCGCTAACGTTAGTACGGTCTTCCTAAATCTCACCCGCAGCCAACTTCAAAACCCCGCAATCTTCCCGCATCAACATAATCACGATGAGCTCTGCGACAAAGCTCAAAGCTTGCTACGCGTGCACGAGCGGAAAGCGGAAATGTGACAAATCTCAACCTATTTGCGGGCGCTGTAATGATCGAGACGTAGAATGCCGATATCCACCGACCAAGCGGAAGAGAGTGCACACATCGTCAGTGCCCGGCGCGGAAAATGGCGGAGAGAGTGCAGGTAGACTCAGTGTTAGACCACCGAGTCTGATGCAAATACCTTTCTCGACACCAAACGATGGCTTGATAGACCTCAATCAGTGGGCGGCAACCCTGAGCAATTGGGACGCTCTCCCCGCTGCTGAGTTGCCAAACGACTCGCCCGCGACGAGCAGTGAGACAATTTCGAGCCAGAAGGATCCGGTCGACTTCTTCCTCAGACCTGAGGCGTGGGCCATCCGACACATTCCCTTCACTACCCCATCATTTCCCAACTCTGTCTGCATGAACTACATTCACGGCATCCATGAGTTCTTCACCGAATGGGTCACCAACTCTCACAGCCCCTTCATACACAATCAGCTCTACGCCGATGCGGGGTTGCCACCATCAATACAAGATGCATTCACTTGTATCATCCTGCATAACTCAAAAACACCCGCGAACGAGACAGTGATTGATGAATTACTAGCGTCGAAAACATCAGCCTTACTCAAGGCATATTGCCCGGACCTCGTCGGTCCTGAAGTGACGATTGGCATTCGTGAGCACCTGTCTCGGACTCAAGCATTATTCGTCCATCTTGTGCTAGCACTCTTCTCGCCATCCATTAGCGCGCGAGCCAATGCGGAACAACAGATACAAACTCTTCTCTCATGGACGCGTCAACTCTGGGAAGCGGCTCTTCGCGACCCGGATATTGGCCTGCCATGCGATGGTGGCGATAGCTCAGCAGCTGCAGCCTCTGCCAACGGCATTATTCTAGACTCGATCTTCGACGGTGATCCCCTACCTCGGAAATGGCGCTCTTGGGTGTTGTCGGAGAGTATCCGGCGCATATGGCTATTGGCGACTTCGACCATCGGCGTATACCTTACACTTAAACAGAAATGGGCTGAGTGCCATGGCGGTATCTACTTTACGGCTCATAAAGACCTATGGGAAGCCAAAACTGGCTTTGCATGGGCAGCAGTATGTCGGAAAGCAGATCCGCTGTTTATATGTAGCCTCGATTGCGAGGGTCTGTTTCTGAGTGCAAAGGCATCAGACGTAGATCCAATGCTGGTCAATATGTTTACAATTATGTGGGGGGTTGAAAGAGTCGAGAATTGGGTTGCGAGAACATGTGAGCCTGGAGACGAGGTAAAGGTTTGGAGGGGGACGGATTTGCCAATGGAGAAGGGAAGAATTGCACCTTCATAAGATCGATAATCCTGCCAAGAGCTTTTGCGAAGGCGCATAGATATATTAGCCATTTTAGAGAAGACATTTTGTCATGGACGATATTGCATGATCAAACTGGAGGTTAGCATTAGTGGCTGAGATGTCCTCAGGTCACTGTGTCTCATGCTGACACCCGGATGCAAACAGCTGGGATCGCCCACCAGAGAGCCAGATCATGGACCTTCGGTTGGATAGGTCTGATTATCCCAGGGATTGGAAACATAAAAAGACGAAATGTCTACGTCTCGAGCTGTTCATTTGACAAATTTCTCGATCAAATTTGTCTCGAGAATTTTGAGCCCAGGCGTCTTGAAGCGAGCATACTGATGATTGTCATCTAAACAATGAAGCATCGCGGCGCCAATTCTTGTGTAAGGAAGAATGGTGGTGTTGGGGGATACACCGATTCTAGATAGTTTCGCTATTATTTTACTCAGTAAGCCACATTTGAGAGGCTTGAGGATCTATCGACAGTCTTTTCTTTTAACAAAAAAACATAGTGCTCAGTCGATGTTACAAGCAGAATAAAGCTACTAGCATTACGAAGCTCGTACAGAATTGCCCAAAAGCGTAACATCAGACGGGCCGCCGACGAAGCGGAATTCTCCACCTGCGCTGTTTTACGTGAGACAAAGTCTGACGTGTGAGATTATAGTTCGCACTATAACTACCGAAGGAGTGTTCAAAGCTTTCCAAGACCCAGCATTCTTTCTTAATACGACTGGCTTTGCAATACACTTCGATGCCCAACATGACGAAGCCGCAAATCATTGTGAAAATACCACCAGCCTCCGATGCGGAGGATAAAACTCTCGTCTCAACCATAACTGATATTGTCAACACCGCCTACACAAAGGCCGAGTCCGATATCTTCATCCCATCATACCAACGAACTACCGCCACCGAAATCGCCAAATTTCTAAGCCAAGGCCAACTCGCTGTGGCATACCTACAACCCAACCACGAGCCCATCGGCTGCGTCTTCATCAAACTCATTACACCCGCCCTCGGAGAGTTCGGCATGCTGGCGCTTGACCCTCAGTACCAAGGTACTGGTGCAGGGCGACAATTAGCGGTCTTTGCGGAAGATGAATGTAGACGAAGAGGTTGTACGACGATGCAGCTGGAGATTCTTGTGCCGATGACGTTTCATCATGAGGGCAAGGCAAGGTTATTGGGGTGGTATACGAGGATGGGGTATAAGCTTGTTAAGTTGGGGGATTTTGCGGATGATTATCCTGATTTGGTAAACTTGCTTGCTGGACCGACGGAGTACAGGGTTTTTGAGAAGAGCCTTGTTTGATCAGGGAAATCAGACTGGTATGGATACCAACAGGCTAATTATTTCCTGACTGCAGTCTGGCTTCTGAAAGTCTCTTGTTGTGGCCGAAGATCAGGCCGGACATGTCGATGACAGAGCCTAAGTCTTGGCATGAATATCAACATCATCCAGAATAGCCTCATTCCTCTTCCCAGCAGCATCCCTCGCCCTCTTAAGCCGTCTCGTCGCAACATCCACTTTCCAAGTAAACGACCAAGTGATCACGTTCATGATAATAGCCATACCAATGAATCCCATCGCGATCCCAAACGACGTGGTGTATCTTGGTGCGAAGCGCGAATTAAACAGTTGCGATCCAACAGCGCCTCCAATCTGACCGTAACTATTCGCAAATGCAATGGCAAAGGCTGAACCGGTGGCTCCGTCTGTTGTTTGGACTCTCCATGGCCACATCATTGTATACCTAGATGTGTTAGAAACACGGAGAAGGAGTGATTGTGTTAACCTACCAAGCGATCGAGAAACCTCCTGCTATAACAGTGGCTGCATACACCCCTCCTGTGCTCGGGAAGGTGTACAGAACAACATAGCATGCTTCTATGATTATCATGAAGCTTAGTGGGATGAGAGGTAAAGGGAAACGGCCGGTGTTGGCGACCCATCCAAATACTATGGTGAGTATACAGGCAAAAATCGCTGGGGGTATGTTTAGCAGCTGAGCTTCCGCGATGCCACTGAAGCAATGTCAGCAATCATACTTTGTTCGAGCCGTTCCATGGAGACCTACGTGAAGCCGAGATTCGCGATGACTGTCGGCTGATAGAAGTTGAGCCCCGTTGTTCCGATGGTATAAAATGCCCAGCAGAGAAGAAATAGCCAGAGTTTGTGATCTTTCAGAGTGTTCCGGAACTCTTTCCAGTCAAAGTCTTTCTCAGCAGCTCTGGGAGCGTTAATGGGAAGTCGGGCTTGGACAAAGGCTTTCTCTTCCTCGGTCATCCAGCGAGCTGTATCCGGGACTGTTTCCGTTGTCAGTATACAGCGCTAAGTTGGTGGTGTGAGCTCACAATCAGGCATAAAGATATATGCAAAGATACCAAGAATAATAGTGAATACTCCCTCTGTCAAGATGAGCCTAGAACTAGAGTCAGCCCAGCCTTGAGACATGTTGTAGGGTGTATACCATTTCCAACCCGATAGGCCCTGTGCATTAACACCGTTGAATGCAAATGCAAGGACACCACTAACAACAGCACTGAAGTTACCAAGAATAGTGACAAGAACAATACGCGATGCCATTTCATCGGGGCGGTACCAGTAGCATAACTGCAGAAGCATACCGGGCCAGAGTCCAGCCTCGAAGAGGCCAAGAAAAGCGCGGACTGTATACAAGCCTGCGGCATCTTTTACTGCGGCGTGGCAGACTAGAACGATTCCCCACGATATCTATGGATCTTCTCAGCCTATGGATACAAATGGGATGGGGAGACGAACCATGATTCTTGCTTGCCAAACTGATGGCTTGAGACGCTTGACCAGTAGGTTGGAAGGCGTCTCTGCCAGGATATATGGTATCTATTCAACCCATCAGTGCTATTCGTGGTAATTGGCGTCTGTTAAGTACATAGTATGCCATAGTGACAAAGTTGTAGTCGTCAGCCGAGATGTTCAGCTCCGTCATGATGTTCCTCGGCGTTCCGCGATCCATAATTCGAGCATTCGAAACCTACAACATTAGCACCCTAGCATCAAAGATAGCACTTCACTTACGTTGGAAGCATCAATTGATTTGACCATGTACATGACCGAAAGCAAGGGAATGAGATGCCAGTCAATTCGTCGCAGCAACTTCTTCTCCTGCTGGCTACTCAACCTGGTCCGCGCTCCCATAAGCCTTCCATCATATCCAACGATGTTCCCATTTATTTCATCAGAGGTGTGGATAGACTCTCCTCGGATGACGGTGTTGTAATGTTGCTTGATGGGTGGCTCTCCGAATGAAGAGTCGGGAAGCTCATGAGTCTTCTCATCAAAACCTTGAGAGCCGATGTGGCCTTTAGGAGCAATATCAGAAGACGCCATTTTCACGATGATCTTCTCTAGACTTTGCAGAATCTATCATGGTACGCTGATAAAGATATAAATCTCGGCCGCTTCGCTTGTGTATCCTACTCCTCACCCCACGATATGTCGACATCCGCGATCGGCATTCCTCATCTTGGCGTGCGGGAGGGATATAATCGCGCAACCCATTAATTCCAGCTGTTATCTCCAAGACTATCTCTCAAATAATACTACCTCAGCAATTAATGCGAGTATTTCTATAAAAGGTGTTGCCATGCCGGGTTGGAGATAGTATCCGAGGTTGAGTCTCCCCGCTTTTGGCAGATGAGGAAATAGTGCCCGTTAATGGTGACATCTGTGCAACGATAAAAGAGGAAACTGATTGGCTTCTCGCGATTGCTTATCAATTTGTGACGATCAATGTTATATCAAGATACACGGGGCCCAGTTTGGATGGTTCATATCTTTTACCCCTCTTTGTTATCTGCAGGTTGTTATCGACGATGAAGCTCATCAACATCCCCCTCTTCAGTGCCGCTGCGGCGACGGCGTTCAATCTGGGAAACGTCCAGTTCCCTTTCTCTCATGGGTCACTAGAGTCATCACCTCTTCTCGATCTACACAAGTCACTTGTCGAGCGACCCTCGATCACTGGCTCAGAAAAGCACGTCACCGACTTTCTCAAAACATACCTCCAAGATGGGGGCTTCACCGTTGAGACTCAGACAGTCGCCAGGAACCGCGATAACGTCTTGGCTTACTTCAATAACACGAGAAACACAAAAGTTCTCGTGACGTCTCATATTGACACTGTTCCCCCATTCTGGCCTTATGAGCGGCGAGGTGATGAGATCTGGGGTCGAGGAACAGTCGATGCAAAGGGCAGTGTCGCGGCGCAGATCATTGCTGTCCAAGACCTATTTGAGAAGAAAGAAGTCAGTGAAGGCGATGTAGCGCTGTTGTTCGTGGTGGGTGAAGAGACAGGTGGACCGGGAATGGGCAACGTCAATGATCTAGGTCTATCCTGGGAGTCCGTCATCTTTGGTGAACCAACAGAACTTAAACTCGCTCGAGGTCACAAAGGTGGATTGGGCTTTACTATCAAAGCAAACGGAAAGGCTGGTCATTCTGGATACCCTGAGACGGGAAGCAATGCGATTGATAGTCTTGTTCGTGGATTGGCGGCTCTTCAAAAGATTGAGTTTCCTGGGAGTGAAGAGTTTGGGAACACTACTCTGAATGTGGGTAGGATTGAAGGTGGTGTTGCTGGAAATGTCATCCCAGCGAGTGCCTATGCTACAGGAGGAGTCAGAGTCGCTGGTGGAACTCCAGAGGGTATCAGGGATCTAATACGTCAGGCGGTTGAGGAGAGTGACCCGAGCCTTGTTGTTGAGTTCTCGTATGGTATTGGACCAGTGCCAACGGATTATGACGTTGACGGTAAGCAGATCACCAGAAGATGGAACTGTGACTAACTTGATAGGCTTTGAGACTGTAGTGCTGAACTACGGGACAGATATCCCGAGACTCAAGGGGAGCCATAAGAGATATCTGTACGGACCTGGCTCGATTCTCGAGGCGCACTCTGCGCATGAGCACTTGAAGGTTTCGGATCTGGAGCAAGCTGTTGAGGGGTACGAGAAGTTGATATCTCATGCTCTTGATCAAGATTCTGAACTCTGAGAGACGACAAGTCAAGATCAGATTGTTTTCTTGGCTCAAACATTACTCCAAGGCCATTTTCGGTAGTTCAAATCACTAGTAGTCCTCGGATCTCGTAGCAAATCAAATAACAAAGTCCATTGACTCAGATGGTTTGAGCCTCTGTATATAACCATAGAGATAACTACTGCCTTTAATTGGGGATGACTGCTGCCTTTAGGGTCTGTGATAAGGTTGTCGGAGGTCATAAGAGGCATCTTTACCTTTGTGTGCTGGGGGATGAGGCCTCTTATGACCACCACAACCTTATCACAGACCCTAAAGGCAGCAGTCATCCCCATAGTCATACAGAGAGGCGCATACCTTCCAAGTCATTGAAAGAAGGTCGATTCCTCCCTGTATCCAAACGCCCGCTTAGCTACCCATGCTTCGTGATCTAACGACTCTTTCCATGATCGATGCAACCAGCACATCTTCCCGTAACTAAGCCTCTGCTGGCTTCCGTCCAGTGATGAATCGATAACTCGTGATCAATCTCAACTCACGACTTCGAAACTCCCTCTTCACACCCTCCATCAACACCATGACCTGGTCGTGTGAATAATTCCACACACGCGTGAACAAAGCTGGTGTATGCGACTCAACCGACATTTGCATATGCGTCAGCTCAAATTTTCCAAGCTCCTTCAGCGTCGGGTCTTTCGCCCAGGGACCAATGGGTATCTACCAAAGTTAGCAACCAGCGATGTAGCGGTGAGATAAAAACTTACTCTGTAAACTCTCTCAACGACATCTTCGAACCCAGCATCAATCATCCACTGCTTGTGATACTTTGCAACATTGATCTGCTTCCCAAACATCTTACTCGCCTCATCAAGCTTATTAACCCACTCCATCGTCCACGGCGCCCTATCACAACTATCGTCATCGCTGAAGATCCACGCATCATACTCCTGCATCTCCATGTATCCGCCTGGCTTCAGGTTATTAAGCGCCTGCTGATAAAACCTCATCCAGTCTGCACTCGTACCACTGAGCGCCCGACCGTGGATGTAGTCAAACTTCTCACTCTCGCGGTACGTCCACTCATCTTCGTAGTCGTCAACGTGAAACATGCAGTTACCTGGTACCCAGTCCGGCTGGATCGGAGAAAGGTCTATGCCTGCGACTGTAGCGTTGGGGTACTCGTCTGCCATTTCTATAGCCCAGATGCCAGTGCCGCAACCGAGATCCAGGATGCGGTATTCGTCGGGTGAGTCTGGGTTAGGTAGCGGTGCGGTGTGTAAAGCGCCGCCGAGGAGTAAGCGCCAGATGTGATGCTGAAGATCTAGACGCTGTTGTTCCTGGTCGTCGTTGGGGAGTACGTATTGACCCTCGCGAAAAGCGTGGTAGCGACGGCCATTTTCATACTGGTAGTCGTAGATTGAAGACGTGACGGAAGCCGTGTAGACTGAGCCTCGGTCAGAGCCATAAGTAGAGTCTGCATCATCACCAGCTATTTCATCCTCCTAAAAATAATCAATACGATATATTAATTGGTGTGTCAGTGAGTCAGAGCGTACATCGACTTGAAGCGGCGCATGCTCTTCTGGCTGTTGGTTCTCGTCATCTGCGGGCGATCGGCGCGTCTCGCCAGGATCTTGACCCGACAGAGTGGTAACGGGTGGAGGAGACCCAGACGCTACAGGCGACGAAGAAGTCTTTGGTTTGGAATCGTGTTCAGAGCCCATAGCGGTAAGATAAGGAGCAGCGATGGCCCAAATAAGCACTATTAGGTATGTGAAACCGTAGTCATGTCAAGCTTGGAGCGAAGTATGAATGAGGGAAAAGATAAATCAGCCACGTGGGGAAAAGCGCGGGACACACGGAAGAAAGAGAAAGAGAGCGGAGAGACAGACAGACACAGAAAATTGGGAATTCCCAGGACCGTGGTACGATTGGGGAAACACGCGAGGATGGGCTCGAACGGGTTTAGTCACATCGATCTAGGAATGCATCTCCGTCTTTTTGAGGGGGCCTAGACTAGCAGCACCAGCTAAAGCCAAGTCGGCTAAGGAAATAAACCCTCACCGAATTTCTCTCCCTTCTCCTCTTTCCATCAATTACAGAGCCAGCAAAGACAGACAAACAAACAAACAAAGCAATGGCCAACGATAAACTCATCTGCGTCGTTGGTGCCACAGGCAACCAGGGCGGCTCCGTCGCCCGTCGCTTTCTCAAGGCGGGCTTCAAAGTGCGTGGCTTGACCCGCAACACCGCCTCACCCTCCGCCCAAGCCCTGTCATCGGCGGGAGCCGAAGTCGTGGCTGTTGATCTCAATGACGTCTCGACTCTCAAGGGCGCCTTTGCTGGAGCAAACGTTATCTTCAGCATGACCAATTACTGGGAGCCGTTTTTCCGACCAGATTGTCGGGAGCAGGCGGAGAAAGAAGGTATCTCGTGTCGAAAGTTTGCGTACAACGTTGAGGTGCAACAGGGCAAGAATATTGCCGATGCTGCTGCTACAGTGGTTGATAGCCTGGATGATAATGGGTTTTTGGTCTCGACGCTGAGTCAGGCTGAGAAGTGCAGTGGAGGAAAGTTCAAGGAGTTGTATCATTTTGATGGCAAGGCGGATGTTTTTCCGCCGTACGTTGATGAGAAGTATCCTGAGCTTGCGGCCAAGATGTCTTGCATTCACACGGGATACTTTTACACTAGCTTCAACATTCTGCCCGACTCTTACATGAACAAGGTATGTTCTTCCACGTTTACCATGGGCTACCACTGACAAGATGTAGCTCCCGGATGGAACCTTTGAAATGACCTTCACTACCTCCCCCGACAGTCCCGCTCCTCATCTCGACCCAGTAGGAGATCTAGGCAACTTCACCTACGCCGTGTACCAGATGCCCCCAGGTAAAGCTTACATGGCTGAAGGCACAACCTGCACATGGCCAGAGTGGATTGAGACCTGGGGCCGCATCAACAATGTCCCTGTCAAGTACCGCCAGGTGACACCAGATGAGATGACTGCCGCGACACCTGATCGAGATGCAGGCATCGAGACAGGATACATGTTTTCGTATACTTCTGATCCTGGGTACGATGGCGGTATGAAACTGCTCAAGGCGAAGGATATCCGAGAGGTACGTGTTTTGTTCTGAGAGTTTGGAAGGATGCTGACTTTACAGGCTGGCATTGACTGCCCCATGACGAGCTGGGAGGAATGGGCAAAGAAGTACGACTGGTCCGCCATTCTTAACAAATAAGGGCTCCAAGAAATTAGGCATGATGATTATTAACGCGAAATCTGTTGCAAGAGGAACTTTTTAGAGTAGACAACATTACGGCCGAAAGCATGATAAATGAATATGAGGACGATCAGTATTTCTTTCCAGTCTGCTGCTACAATAAAGCAGAACTTCACTGTATCAGATGATCAAGCAGCCGTTGACATTGTTACTCTTCCAACTGCCACTTGGCAGCTCCCGTCGCATGCAATTCCACAGTATCAAACATCGGCATATCGACATCCCCAGGCTTCAATATCATCTGCAACTCTGTACACCCCAAGACAACCCCTTCGGCACCCCTCCCGTACAAGTCCCTGATCTGATCCAGATAAAACTCCCTTGACTGAGGAAGTACCCTATTACAAGAAAGCTCTTCAAATATCACACGATCCATCCTCTTCCTCACCTCCTCCCCCTTCGGAACAAGAACCTCAACCCCAAACCTCCTCTCCAGCCTCCCCTTCAAAAAGTCCTGCTCCATACTAATTTGCGTTCCCAACAACGCAACCTTCTTCAACCCCGCTTTAACAATCGCATCACCCGTAAAGTCAATGATATGCAACAACGGAAGACCCGTTGCATTTTCAACGTCCTCTGCCCAGCGATGATTCGTGTTTACGCAGAGAACGATGGCTTCTGCACCGATGGACTTGAGATTCTTTGCGGCGGTGCAGATCTGGCGGGATACTTCGTTGTAGTTGCCTGTTTGGAAGAAACGAAAGAGCTCAGCGTGGTCGAAGGAGTGGAGGAGGAGTTTGGAGGAGTGGCCGCCGCCGAGACGGTTTTGGACGTAGGCGTTTATTTGTTTGTAGTAGAGGAGGGTTGCGTTGTAGGTCGTGCCGCCGAGAAGACCCAGCACACGCATTTTTGCTGTCTATCGCTGACCTTTCCTCTTTATGATGGGATTGAGGCAGAGTTGTAGAGAAATACGCAGTGATGAGGGGAGTTTGTAGTGATTGAACAGACTTCGCGCTTCAGTTTGGGTGGAGGTGGGGTTCGTTTTGTTAGTGCAAGACTTGGAGAAAGCTAATCTAGCGCATTGGAAGTAGACCTATTGGCAGGAATCCGTTATCGGCTGCCGTCCGTCTTCTCGCTGGACCCACTGAATTGTACTGCTCTAATGGCTACATTCGGGTGACCATTTCTTTTATATAACAACTTAACAAGCCAAGATGTTTAGCACTGTAAGATCGATGAGTTTCTTTTTAATATAGCTATTGTTTTCATATACAATGGCATCACGCCGTAGTTTTCTGGCCCTAATTCTACTGTCTTGATATAGAGTCCTGCTGTCCGCTCATCACGGATCTTATACTTCGACGTATCCATTGCCAACTTAATGAGGAAGGAAAAAGGAAATGAAACACTTATCAAGTAAAAAATGCCTGAATGTAAAGGTTCTGCCTTTTTCTGTAATACTGGAGAGACAAATGACTTTGTTGAAGAAGATATGCATATTCTGTTCAGTAAATAGAGCGATGCACTACCGGGTAGCTGCGTAGCATCACCAACCCAGCAAGTGGGAGCGGATGCGACAACAGCACCAGTATTCGCCTTTTGAGTTGTATTCGTGATTGGAAAGTAATGTTCGGACTATCCTCTGTGATTGGTAGTATCATAACCCTTCAAACTTTCGTCCGAGCTTACAATTGATAGTTTACCGTGATCCATGCGATGATACCGGAGGTCCGCGGGACTCGGAGATAGGTCCGCGGCGATGTCTACCCATATAAGACGTCAACTGAGCCTGCAGCCATTTATGTTATTCCCAACCATATCTTCACATATCTCAATGGGCATCGTTTATTGACAAGAGTCCTTCCGAATTCCAAAAAAATGACATCAACACCACCCCACGTCGACTGGACATCGTCTCTCGAAAAGTACGAAAAAGGCTTTGAGAACATCTTCATCGGCGAACCAGAAACCGCCCAAACCGATCTCGAAAGTCTCTTCACTCAAGACTATACATCAATTGTGGACGGAAAATGCATCGATTTCCCCGAATTTGTTGAGCATATACAACATCTGCGACAGGTTACGACATCCATCAAAGTCCAAGTGACGCACTTCCTTCGCCAAGGCAACCAAGTCGCCGAGCGCCATTTTGTCACTGCAGAATTCTCTAACAAACCTCCATCTAAATATGAGGTCTTTCTCTTCGCGACTGTTGATGAGAGTGGAAGGATTGAGAGGCTGGTGGAGACTTTGAGGCAGACGGATGGTCTGGAGGAGCATAAGGATCTAGGTAGCGCCAGGGCTTGAGTAATTCAGGCAAAGTCAACAAGAAGCTTAAAGAAAGGGGAACCGCAGGGATTAGATAAATCTCCATTAATTATAATCGTTATCAGAACTCCCAGGGTATAATGCTATCTAAACCTTATCAAATTAACAATAAACAACCAGAGCAAATTAAATTATTAGGTTTCCTTGACTGCCTCGATCAGCTTCCATTCCCACGTGGTCTGATGCTGGATGCATTCTTGAAGAATTTCAGGGTCTTCCCACCACCAACGTTCAGCGACGATGTATTCTCTCCAAACTTCCATCCATAGCATACGGCCCACAAGATTGCGAAGTTCTTGTCTCAATCCCTCTTCAGATATGTGACCGTCTCTCACATATTGAAGCTGGCCATTATCAAGAGGAATGGCGAAGAATGGTGTCGTCTCGATACAATCGGGATCGACACGAAGTGATGCACCATTAAGCCAGAGAGGGAGTAACTTGCTTGGGTTTGTGCAGCGGAACCTAGCTTCCAGATTGAAGAGAAGGTGATCCTCAATCCACGAGCGGAGAAGGGGACCCAGAGTGCTAGTGACGGGAAGTGGATCAATGATGGTGAGTTGTAATGAGCCACCTGGCTCAAGGCATCGATGGATGTTTCGTAAGAGAGCGGGGATATCTTGTGAGGGCATAGCCAGAGGAAGGCGTAGTGAGTGAACGGCTTCAATGGTAGATGGGGCGACGGGAAATGCGGAGGGTGATCTCACTGGTGTGAGGACGGGGTGGATGTTTGGGAATGAAGCGGGTGATAAGGGTGCTGCGGAGAGATGGTAGACCTGTTTGCTGTGATTCACGGCAGCGAGGTATGAAGTCACAGCTGTGACATGTTAGTTGAGTGCGATTAGTGCGTTGAGTACATGAGTGAGATTACTTACCAGGTGTTTCATAGAGAGCAAGAATCCTCTTCGGTGGATCCGCCGACTCATCCTCAAGATCATCATCATTAATCTCAGAATACTCCGGTCCATCCATGTTGAACATGGCAGAGAGCATCCACTGCATCTTCTCAACCTCCAGATCCTGACACAGACTTGGTGGGCTATTGACACCTTGCGACTCAGCAAGACGCACAAGTCTGATCATGTTGTCCTCTTTCGCAAGTTGCTTGACACCCAACTGCATCGCGTTGAGCTCCTTGGGGATGATGGCTTCTGGCTCGGGGACAGCTTCGTCGGAGAATTGGAATGAGGGCTCAGTAGGCGTGCATGCCCATTCAACTGGAGGCTGCCAATTATCACTGCTTTCTGCTCGCAGTGACGCAGTGGACGATGGCATGCGTCGTGGGGTCTTGGCTTTGGTTGGTGATCGACTGCTCTGCGGACGCTGAGGCTGAGATCTAAATAAGGTAAGTCACATAATCGCGGTGAGCTGATGTGAAGACTGACTGAGTGCTTGGTGAGCGAGCGCGATGCTTAGACTTGGTGCTCGGTGTCGCCATTATGGTAACGCCACAATTGATGAGATACGGTGTATCGTAGGATGTGCGCTGAGATGTTGTCGCCTCGGTACTTCGCACGACGAACGAGTCATCACTCAAGGCTTGAATGAGCGGCCACGGCTGTATGATGAAGCGCTCAAGGGTTTCTGTGTCCCACGGCGCAGAAGATGATGTGAGTGTGGGTGAAGGCGGCTCAAGAAGCGTGTTACCCCCAAGGTATGCCTCTACCAAAATATTAGCACAAGACAGAACAACTGCGCGATGTCGCAAACCTCGAGAGCGCTCGAGAATGTGCCCATTTCGCCTTGAGCTGAGATCAATGACCCTCGCCATATTAATCGTCGTCTGCTCACTCCCCGTCGAAAACGTCGAAGCCTCATCTGCCTCCAACTCATAATTCCCCGCTACAGCGCTCGCTTTCGAAGATGTCGACGACACAGAATCATTCCCCCTCTCGGCATTCTTTCGTTTATTATAAAAGGTCCCAAACGACGGTGCCTCACTCGACGAGTTCGATCCACGACTAAAGATCGATCGCGCCTTTGTCGCAGATTTGCCGCTCGTCGCTTTATTCTCACGGTGTTCCTTTCGAGACTCCTTGGGAGCCGCCCAACTGACCTCCCACATGTTGAGGCGGTATCGATCAAGGTCTGAGATTCGGAGGGCGAGGTTCGATGCTGGCTTTCGGAGGATGGAGTAGAAGCGGTCGCGGGTGGAGGACTCTGATGCCGCTGCGTCTGGTTCTGTTAATGAGGACGGCGCCATGGTGTCATGTATGCTGAGCTGAAAGACAACAAGATTGATGAGGGGAGCAGGGAACAGGGGGGGAGGCGGACAGAATCGAACGAGGGTTGCATACGAAATTAACAAGAGAGAGACATACCCAGGGGATTGGGTCAAAGGGGGCGAGCGGGCTTGCAGCTGGCGAATGCAAGGCTGAACTCTGTCTTTGTTGTGGAGAGTGTCGAGGCCTTTTGTCGCGAATGGGGTTTGCGGAGTCTAATAGCGAGAAAGTGGCTGGCGGAATGGGAGATCCGAGGGGCCTGGGGAATGCGGCATGCCCAGCGCGAAGGGCGCTATGTGAGATTAAGAATACGGGCGGGTAGCCTACGATTTACCCGAATCGAAACGGTAACATTCTGTGAAAGTGAGACACCGGGGGAGACGGAGGTCAGCTTAACTGTGCTCATGCAGGGGAATAGGCAGATCACCTCATGTCTTGGGTCTCGATGCGGCCTGGGCGTTGGAGTGGCTTGCGGCTATCGGACGCCTTTTCTTCTTGGGCATTGGCCGAGCATAACTTAGATGCCATTGTTTGCTTTGACAATCAGCATGCCAATGTTTTGGCCTTGCACAAAGAGATCACCCAATACAGTTTGTTTCGTCGGTTGATCGTTATTAACAACAAGTCATGATGATGGCTAGGCATACACAACACTCACCCTGTGCTGTTTCACAATAACCTTGATCTTCTCAAAAATACCGTAATTGGCCCAGGCGGAAGGGAAACGCACGTACCATGCATGGATCAAATACCTCACGCCAATGCCGAGAAAGCAGTAGCTCAAAGCATCACTTTCGCATATCGTGGCTTGATGGTCTAGACCATTTGCGGGGACCGTAATCACCCAGCCCAAATCCAACCCAACACAAGTCTAGTCCCGCCTAGAATCTCGATAAGTAGTCAGCCTGCCACAAGTTCAAACACTCGCAACCTTTTCCGCATTGTTGGGTCTTGAGTTTCGTGTGGCTTGGGTAAGCAAACAGTTTAGTACAAGCTCAGGGGTCTGTGGGTAGGACATCAGATCATGCTTCTTTTTGTTATTTCCTTGAATTGACGGAACAGAGGGGCACATGTACTGATTGCATTGACATCTTGGGTCGTCATGCGCCATCGGCAGATCGAAATGATGTATCAAAAAGAAACGAGAACCACGCGATTAACTTCCTCTTGACCAAACTATCGAAAGTTTCACTCCATCAATCTCGCTCTCGTACCTGACCAATGTGCAACCACGTACAAGTTTTAACTTTTCTTTTTTTTTACGAGACACCGAAACCACATGGTAGGCGTGGCTTTTGGCGTTCCTCAGCCAGCCTCACCAACGACCCGGGTACCACTTCCCACCAAGGCCGATTTCGGTGACTCCCGCTAGGACGAAGTTGGTGTGCAGCCTTGGTTCTTATTGATCAGTACATACTGTTTGGTGGCTTAATGGTGAGACGTAATTATGCAGAGCGAGGTGTCCAAGCGAGGTGTCAACAATTGTTAGCTGCGTTATTATCTCACGTCACCCTTGATTCTTTTGCTCATGTGCTGGATTTTCTTTGATGTGCAAAAAAAGGCATTTGTTTGAGCACAAAGAATTTAGAAGCAATCATGAAGAACCACGCGGCAGATCTAGTCGCAAGGCTCAACAGGCGTGTCGCAACCTCCTTCATTGGCCGGTTATTCAGGCTAGAAGGCAGTAGTCACGTATGTTTCATTCCTGTCGTAAAGCACCCTTTACTAACCTGCCTTTAGAGTAAGGAGATCGACGGGACGACATTCTTGAAAGAAGTTCGTGCTGGGGCTACGACCTTTGCTGCTATGACGTATATCATTGCTGTTAATGTAAGCATTTTGTGAGGGAGAGTACCTTGGGCAAGGAGTGCTGAAGAGATGTAGGCTTCTATTCTGTCGCAGACGGGTGGTCCTTGTGTTTGTGATGAGACGAATAGGATTGATTGTGATAAGATTGATAGCTATGTGATGTGTAAAGAGGGTGAGCTTACATTTCCTTGATCAAGAACCAGACTAATGAGATGATAGAGGTGCGGCGAGATCTCGTCACGGCGACATCAGCCATCGCTGGACTCGCAAGTCTCGTCTTCGGTCTCTTCACCAACCTCCCTATAGCACTCGCGTAAGTCCCCATCTGCAAAGCCTTGACCCATCTAACAAGCCCAGACCTGGCATGGGCCTCAACGCCTACTTCGCCTTTCAAGTCGTAGGCTACAACGGCTCAGGCAGTATTCCCTACGGCGTCGCATTAACAGCCGTCTTCACAGAAGGCCTCATCTTTGTCTTCCTCGCACTAACAGGCATGCGACAATGGCTCGTCAAACTCATCCCGTCAACTATAAAATCTGCAACGGGAGCTGGTATTGGTCTGTTTCTTACTGAGATTGGTCTGTCGTACGGTTCGGGTATTGGTGCTATTACTGGGGGGTTTAACGCAACGCCTTTGGCGATTGCTGGATGCCCTGTTGATAGGATTAATCCGGATACTCAGATGTGTGAGGGCGGGATAATGACTAGTCCCAAGGTGAGTCGATGATGAATTGTGGAAAAAACATACTGACGTGGAAGAAAGCTTTGGACTGCGATATTTGCTGGTGGTTTACTGACGGCATATCTCATGGCCTTCCGGGTCAAATACGCTTTCGTCATTGGCATCGCCTTCGTATCCATCCTCTCATGGCCGTAAGTCGTCCCCTGCCTGCTGCCTCTCCCACTTTCTAATAGAAGTAGACGTGGCACTGCCGTTACATACTTCCCTCACACGCCAGAAGGAGACTCACGTTTCGAGCTCTTCCGCAAAGTCGCTTCCATCAACCCCATGAAGCATACCCTCAACGCTCTTGACTGGAACGTCGGCCAACACGGTACTCAATTCGCCCTCGCGCTCTTCACCTTTCTCTAGTAAGTTCCTCATCCACTCTAATCTTGCCTCCACTGACAAACCCAGTGTCGATATTATCGATGCAACAGCAACGATGTTTTCAATGGTCCGCTTCTGTGGCGTTGTTGATGATCGAGATGGAGATTTCCCTCGATCAACACTCGCTTACTGCTGTGATGCAATCAGTATCTCCGTCAGCGCTCTCTTCGGTTGTTCACCTGTTACGGCGTTTATTGAGAGCGGCGCTGGTATTGCTGAGGGAGGTCGCACCGGCCTTACTGCTATGACTACTGGTTTCTTGTTTCTTTTGTCCATCGTGTTTGGGCCAATCTTCTCATCTGTGCCGCCGTGGGCAACTGGTCCTGCTCTTACTCTGGTGAGTGGTGAGATAGACGTGTTCTTGGAGTTGGCTGATACCTTCAGGTCGGATGTATGATGGCACGTCAGATCACTGAGATAAACTGGCGCTATATCGGTGACACCCTCCCCTCATTCGTTGTCATCGCCTTCGTTCCATTTTCGTACAGCGTAGCCTACGGTATTATCGCGTAAGTTACCCTCTACTTTAAAACGTTCTCCAGCTAACGTCTCCTCAGCGGTATGCTTATCTATACAGCTCTCAATCTCATGATTTCCCTCACCGTTCGCATCTCAGGCGGGAGATTAGAGCCAGATAACTACGACATGAAAGAATACTGGACCTGGAAAGCGCCGGGAAGAAAGCCATGGTTCGTACGAGCTTTTAGAAACGCTACTTACTCAGCAAAAGGCACGCATGAGTCTAGTCCTCAAACCTTTGATGATCATGGTGGTTTGGACTGTGAAATGATGAGGGTTGCGTCGTCGGATGGGAGGAAAGATGATGCGCATGTGTCGGTTTCTGTCCCTTTGCCTGCGCTTTCTAGATTCTCTCGTTGAGTCACTCGACGCTTCTTAACTACTTGGATGTCCTTCACTCTCGCGGTTGGGACACATTGTTTAATTCTTGTACATACTTACTAGTTCACTTAGACCTTACGCATTACTGCCCCAGAAATTGATCACTCATATGTCACCGACTGAAGATGTGTTTATTAAACAACTAGATGGATTCTATTTGTTCTCTCGTAGGTTTTGATTACCCCACAAATTGAAGGGAAGCTTAATGGGGCGTCTTGCAAGACTTGGGCTTCCATCCCTCTGGCTTCAGAACCTGCCCAGCCGGGTCAAATCCCGGCGCAACTATCGCACGTTAGTTCATCTTTCCACCCTTTCAATATCATCACATCACTTACCAGTCGTCCCAACAAGAGTCCAGTCACCCAGGCTCCTTGCACTCTGCCACTCCTCCGCCTTGACAACAACCTGCGGTCTCTGTCCACCAAAGAGATCATTCCCCATTATATGATCCCTCGTACAAGATCCATCATTCATTGATAGAGACAGAACAAGCGGTGCACCGGCGTAATAGTGCCAAACTTCCGCAGCATCGAGTCTATGCCAGAGAGATTGTCCCGCGGAACCTTCGAGTAGATAGTAAATAGCTGTGCTGAGGGATCGATTGGTTCCTGGGACGGTAGTCGGGTCTACGAAGGTTTGGACGAAGTAACCCTTTTCAGTGTTGGGTTCAAGTTTGAGAAGGTCAATGACTTGCTCTGCTGAACAGTCTGTGATGGGTTTATGCTTGGTGCGGCGGTCGAGAGATTCGGGGATATTGAGGGCTAGGCTGAGAGGGAGCCATGACAGAGCGAGAGCGAAACGCATTGCCGATGAATTGCTGGAGTTATCTGTTTAAGAGTGAGAGTGAGAGGGTGCTGTCGAGTTGATAGTCCAGCCATTTCAGACGGCGATCGTCCATCCTTTTGTACCTCATCTCTCAAGCCATGCTTACTCCCGGCAGTTTCGGATCGACAATGATGCGGGGGGGGCTGGAGGTGTCAGATTCACCGCTTGCAAGCAGTAAAGCGTCAATCACGAATCTCACTCATGACGCACACTCTTGCACATCCTCATTTCACGGTTGAATCAGAGCCAATTCCTTCCGTTATACACTCGCTGACACGGCTGACACTACCAATGGCATGTCACTGAGCGTATAGAGCGGGTACCGCCGCGTGCCGGGGTCTGGACCCTTGAATGTCTCAATCGGGAAGCCCCGATGTTGGAGGAGTTATCAGATAAGAAAGTCTACTTTAACGACGAATATCCCTCTCAGCTCAGACAGACCTTTACTTTCTTGACATACTCAAAAATGGCAGCCAAAACACCTCAAGACATTCTCGCTGCACTTCTTCAAACAGTCGAGCGCGACATCGTCCCCTTGACGAGTGATGGCGTCCGCTCAGGCAGCAAAGTCTTCGGCGCAGCAATCCTCTCATCAGAAAGCCTCAAACCTTTAACTGTCTCGACGAACAACGAGCGCGCATCACCACTTCTTCACGGAGAGATCAACTGCATCCAGACATTCTACACGCAAACATATCCCGATTCCAAATCTCGACCTAATCCCCGCGATGATTGTGTCTTTTTCGCAACACACGAACCTTGCAGTCTGTGCTTGAGCGGGATCACTTGGTCTGGCTTCAAAGAGCTGTATTATCTGTTTACGTACGAGGATAGCCGTGATCAGTTCGCTATTCCGTATGATATTGAGATTTTGGAAGAGGTTTTCCGGGTGAGGGCTGAGGGGGAGAGTGACGAGGCTGTTGGGAAGAGGGCGTTGTATAACAAGAGAAATAAGTTCTTTACTGCCAAGAGTGTGAAGGATCTTGTTGACGAAATTGAAGATAAGGATGAGAGGAAACATTGGAGTGATGAAGTTGATCGGGTGAAGGCGTTGTATTCGGCTTTGAGTGATGAGTATCAGAAGAATAAGCAGAGCGGTATAGAGACTTCGAGCACTTGGAAGTAATGAAGAGGTCCCATGTAATTGGGATGAATCATGGGTTTTGGAAGCCACTTTGCTGTTGCGGGATATTGATACGGCTTTGAGCGATATGAATTGTTGAGATACCCTACACAAGATGGCTGGAGTGGCAGTATTTTATAGCCATAGGTTGGGTGCTGTTCATCTACAGGGTTAAATACGACAAAATTGATACTTGCTGATTACGGAGTAGAGAGTCTATAATAAGATAAATATCAATTTGAAGCTGTTAAGCAAAATGGAAAACTCGTTATCACTCATTTCACACGATCTTAGCTGAATCCCAAGCCTCATGTACTAAAAATAACAACTAACATCCGAATCTCAGCCACCCCCCAGATTGCGATAAGATAATGGATCCCAATGTTGTGTAATTTTCCCACCGGAAAAACAATCCCATAGAAATCTCCAACACGGATCAATCTTCCCCAAAAATTGATGCTTGAAGAAGAGCCCGATCGAAAAATCGGAGCCCGAGATCTGGATCGGGCCGCTAGCATCTTAGCGTCGGCCCAAAAGCCTGGAAGGAGGGTTATTTCCCGCAACACTGTCACATCATTTGTTTATCCCGTACAACCTGACATTTCATGCTGCATTATCGCGAGAAGCGCTTTGCCGTAGACTAGCCATACTAGATGATTCTATAATAGCAGAAGTTCGATATTGTTTCTGCATATTTACAGTGTAGATTAGTAAAAGAATACATGCTGTGAGGTTATTGTGACGGGCCTGGACATCAGGGGATAGGGTAACTTGCCGTAGGTTTCACGAAGATCATCTCGGCTAGTCTCAACGTCATGGCTTGATGTTGCCTTGGCAAACCCACAAAATAATACCGCAGTGAACACCACAAACTTTGCTTCGTCAACATTCGCTTGTTGACGATGGAGTCCGACATCGCACATGATCTCGACAAGTTGAACATTCGCGATATTCTCAACGCAGACTCTCGGCCAACGTTTATTATTGATCTTGATCCTGACGATGAGACACCGCTGCGCTCAAAGGCTATTCAGCCTGTGTTTTGCAACAGTGCGCTCGCGACTCATGAACGACTATTAGATGCCGTGCGCGGCGAACAGAGCGAGAGTGAGTATGGGGAGTTTAAGACATGGGCCACAGGAATTACAAAGCAGGATGATTCAAAGGACGTGTTTCCATTGTTCTTTCTGTACAAGGGCTTGCTTTGGACGGGGTCGACGGTTGGCAAGAGATGGAGGTTGATTAGCGGGAATCGACTTTGGCAGCATCCTGATACGCCGGCGAGTTTATCGTCGAGTGCACTCTCGAGAGCGAATACGCCGAGTTTGAAAGACGAGGATACCCCAAAGGGCGAGGTTTCGAAAACACCGAAGCAGGAGCCTGAGACGAAAGACGAGACCGCCGAAGATATGACGCATGAGATGACGCCAACGGAAGCAACGCTGATAGCATCTACGCCTCGAAAATTCCCGTTCCGATCTTGGTGGCGAGGCAGTACCTCCAAAGGAAGTTCGGATCGTAACACGGGCAGTTCCAGCAGCGGCTCCATCATCCTAGGCAAACCCGAAAAAGCCGTCGCAGACTGGACGGTCACGAACCCCAAAGGTCTCCTATCACCCTACATCCGCCTCCTTCGCGCTATAGACTGGTCCTCCACACCCCTAGGCCCCATGTCCTCATGGTCCCCCGAACTACGCCAAGTAGCCAATCTTGTAATCAACAATCCTCACCCTGCGAATATCTTCTGGGGTAGCGACATGACGATGCTCTATAATGAAGCGTACGCTGTTGCATTCGCTGGGAACAAACATCCTTCCATGCTCGGCACTGGAGCGTCGGGCCCTTGGTCTGAAGCTTGGGATGTTCTTGGACCCGCGCTGCAAGAGGTTGTGAGGACTGGTGTTAGCTTTCGAAGCGACAATAATGATCTTGCGTTGTTTAGGAGGGGCTTTTTGGAGGAGACACATATTTGCTGGTCGCTTACGCCGTTGTATGGCGGGACGGAGAGGATTGTGGGCTTTTACAATGCGCCGTTTGAGACGACGGACTTGGTGTTGAGTCAGAGACGTATGGGGACTATCAACAAAGTCAGTGAGTCTTTGAGGAAGGCGACGAGTATCAAGAGTTTCTGGAAGTCGGTGTTGGATGGTCTTGAGGATAACCATCGAGATGTCCCGTTTGCGCTTCTGTACTCTGTCGGCGAGGCTGAAGAGGCAGATCATCAGTCGAGCTCATCGGGGAGTACGATATCAAGCAAGTCGTGCTATCTGGAGGGAACGATTGGGATACCGCTTGGACATGACGCTGCGCCACAGCAGATTGATCTCAAGAGGAGTTATCAGGGATTTGTGCCTTCGTTTCGAGAGGCGATGCGGACGAGGGAGCCAACGCTTGTGAGGATACGAGATGGAACGTTGCCTGAGGATCTTTTACAGGGGATTCAGTGGCGAGGATTTGGGGAGGCTGGTACAGAGGCGATTATCTTCCCGGTTCGACCTACGAATGGCGAGACGGTGCTGGCGTTTCTTGTGCTGGGTGTCAATCCTCGAAGACCTTATGATGAGGGGTATATTTCCTTCGCAACACTTCTCAACAACCAACTCGCGACGTCGCTAGCATCGACGATCCTGTTTGAAGACGAGACACGACGGGGCCGCGACGCAGCAGAAGTAGCAGCTCTAGAGAAAGAGGAACTCACACAGCAATTGGACCTTCAAGCAAGTCGTCTTCGGAGAATGACAGAACTGTCTCCGCTGGGAATGTTTCTGACCAGTCCAGAGGGTATTCTCCGCGAAGCAAATGATCGTTTCTACGAAATGACGGGTCATAGTCGGGATACCCAGGGTGATGTATCATGGGCTGATCTCATGAACAATTCTGGTAGTATCATGGAAGAAGGATGGCATCGTTTAACGCAGGATATGCTCCCCTGGTCAGGAGAAGTTAAACTCCGAGAAAGTTTCGAAAACCCCGTCAACATCCACGGCGAACCCATCGACTTCTGGGTTCTTGTCACAGCGCATCCTGAAATCACCCCCAGCGGAACTTTACGGTCTATCATGGGTTCCATAACAGATATATCCCATCTCAAGTGGGCACAAGGTTTACAGAACCGAAGATTACAAGAAGCAGAGGAAACACGACGCCAGCAGAATGAATTCATCGATATAACGTCCCACGAGATGCGCAACCCCCTGAGTGCCATTCTTCAGTGCGCAGATGACATCACCTCCGCGATGCAAGCATGCCGCACCAACGGAATCGTAGCGTCGCAGGATGTTATTGAATCATGCCTCGATGCATCGCAAACAATAGCGCTTTGCGTTCAGCACCAGAGGTCGATAGTAGACGATATCCTCACCGTTTCAAAACTCGATTCCAATCTATTGCTCATCACGCCTGTGGTGTGTCAGCCACAAGCTATCGTTGAGAGGGTGGTCAAGATGTTTGAGTCAGAGATGCTGGCAAAAGACATCACGCTTGAGATTGACATCGGTTCCGACTTTGAGAAGCTAGGTGTTGATTGGGTCGCTATGGATCCGAGTCGTGTTCTCCAGATCCTTATAAATCTCATGACCAACGCTATCAAATTCACGGCGACTTCTGCAACACGCGTGATAAAGGTCGCTGTTGGAGTGTCGAAGGATCTACCGGAGATTGACAATATTCCTGGCTTTGCATTTGCGCCTACGAGGGGTGAGATTGGGAGTGTTGTTGGATCTGATGAATGGGGTTCTGGAGAGGGTCTGTACGTAAGGTATAGAGTGCAGGATACAGGCTGTGGATTGTCGGACGACGAGAGAAAGTTGCTCTTTCAACGGTTCAAGCAGGCTAGTCCACGAACACACTACAAGTACGGCGGCAGTGGTCTTGGACTATTTATATCGAAACGACTGGCAGAGTTACATGGCGGTCGAATCGGCGTTGCGTCTACCTCCGGCAAGGGTAGTGATTTCGGTTTCTACATCCAAGCTCGACGATGTCTACCTCCCAACGAACAAACCTCCCCACAACCAATCCTCTCCGAACTACCAGCCAATACAAACCCTTCCAAGAAGACAGTCCACCTGCTATCCCCCAACCCCTCCGCCCGAACCCGTCGCGAGAGCATTCTCGCCGCCGTTTTCACCCCCAGCTCCCTAACAGTGCACATCGTCGAAGACAACCTCATCAACCAAAAAGTGCTAGTAAACCAACTGCGCAAAGCAGGCTGCACCGTAAGTGCAACGAACGACGGGCTTGAAGCGTTGGAGTTTCTCAAAAAGACACATTTCTTTAAAGCTGGGGGATCAGATTTGTCTGTTGTGTTGATGGACTTGGAGATGCCGAATATGGATGGGTATCAGTGTGTAAGGGAGATTAGGAGGTTGGAGAAGGAGGGGAAGATTGCGGAGCATGTTCCTGTTATTGCGGTTACGGCGAATGTGAGGGATGAGCAGATTAGGATGGCGTTGGATAGTGGTATGGATGATCTTGTTTCAAAGCCGTTTAGGATTCCGGAGGTTATGAGCAAGATTGAAGGGTTGTTGAAGAAGTGTAATAGGTAATTGGCATGGGCTTCTTTGGAGCACGTGGTTATTTTTCAGGTTAGATTTTGTTTATGAGCATTTGGCGTTATTAGAGAGAAATTTAACTCAGCTGGTCTATCAGCAGTCAACCTCACAGTCTGGTTATGGCTGCACGTGAAAAGTGAACGTGCGACTCGGTTCGGGTGAAAGGAAACCGCGCGTTACAAAGAGTGAGGCGTGATGGGGTGATCCCTGAATGCCCTCATACGGTTGGGCCTCAAGATCGGCGCTGCAGTCTCGCAGGTCCCCCACGTCCCTAATCACGCAAGCTCTCATCATACACAGTCGAACGAGTACAGAATACATGGAATATGTGATGCTAATTAAATCTACAATCTGCTACGCTTAAAACACGCTATGCTAATGCTCCCTAATAAACACTCCGTCTATCCACACTCCTCCTATCAACACTCATTGCCCTCACACTCCTCCCCCCACTCCTCCCCGACACCACACTCCTCCCCGATGAGCTTCTCCTATCAGACCCAACACTCTTCGCCGGCATGATCCTCTTGTTCATATCAACAGGCCTAACCTTGTCAAGATCAAGCGACCTGACCTCAAAGTCCGGCTCCCTCTCCATCTCTGCGACAGTATGTTCCCGCCCAATATGGTTGACGAGCGTATCAGCGCTCGGACACAGAACATCGCCGTCGCGGAAGCGGGAGCAGAGAACACAGGCGAATTCTCCTTCTGGTGTGTGGCATTTTATGACGAAGCGTGGGCTGATGTGGAACTCGAGCTCTTCGTCGATCTCGCGCTTGTAACCTCCTTGTTCTGTGATAACGCGCGTAGCTGTCTTTCCAATTGCCCATACGTCATCTGCTTCGACGTCTAAGAAGACATCGCATGCTGGACAGCGACAATCGCCCCTCGGGTCAAATGTCGATGCGAGGGGTCGTTCGGGTATGTATTGCAGATCGAGAGCGTAGCGACAATAAAGAGGATCATCCTTAATAACGGTCGATGCCCGCTTCGGCGGCGGTAACGCTTTCGGCAGCGCAGGTTCCTCCAAGTCCATAAGCCTCTCCCTCTGCTGTCTCAACGCCCCGAGCGATCCCTCCCTCGCCGCATCACTCGCCGCTATCAACCTCGCCATATCAGCCCTATCAAGCTGCCGTCCATTATAGACCGCATCCTGCAGGACATTGATGACAGTCTGCTGCAGCGCAATGACCTGCGCCTGCAGCTTATTCTCAGTGATGACATCGCCGATCGCAAAGCGCTGCCCGTAGCGTTGGTAGCCGTCTTCGAACTCGCGGTTGATGAGGGCGCCGGAGCGCTGGAAGGAGGCTTCGACTTCGTCGCGGGCGCGGGAGTTTTGCTCGACTTGGGCCTTGAGCTTTTTGATCTCCTCGTCTTGGGTCGTGTCGCGCTTGGCTTGCTTGCGCTTTTCTTTGACGCGGTCCCAGAGACCCATTGAGGAAGTGAATGTTCCGACGAGGGTGCTGCATAGTGTAGCTATGATGAATGTTTTCTACAGGAGGGCACATTAATAAAGCGCAAGGGAAAGGACAAAGATGGAGTAATTACCTTGAGGTTTTTCTCCTCAATCATGTTGGCGTAGTTCATCTTGCTGTTGTTGTTTTGGTGGACTTCTTTGTCTCAGAAGATATTCCCTTTTTACCAGTGCATGAGATCAGTGCGTAGGTTTGGTGCCCAACGACCCGAGACATTCAACAAAAGAAGAAAAGTTGCAGATCATGGGCGCATAATATGTCTCATCCCGATCCAGGGTCTTGAGGGTCACACAATGATGGCATTTCCGTCTCAATGGGTTGCACACCGCTTAATACGTGGCCATGAGTACTAACTAACTTATCCCGCGTTTTCTCTGTCATAATACATATTTCCCGCAGCCAGTGACGTCAGTTGCATCGACATGTGCCAAGTTTTCTGAATCCTTCGCTGATTGGCGGATCTAAAATAATGACGATGCTTGTTTCCGACCCTTTTTGCACTTTATCCACCCTCGCTCGCTCGCTTTGTCTCGTTTTGTCGTTGACAGTTTAATTTTAGTGCTTTGTTTAAGAGCCAAGATTACTTTAATATTAATCTGGAATTAGTGAGCGTGAGCTTGTTTGCTTCTGTGAGAGTTGGTGTCAGGGAACTGACGTTACTCCGATGGACATGGCTCGGCGTTTCGGAAAACCAATGATCGTTCATGTCTGCTGACTTTTTGTGCAAGGTACATGGTATTAAATCGCTATCATAAACTAATGCCCAAGAAAATGATTCGCTCTTCAGTATGCAATGCTCGCCATTCATCAGCCAACAGCCTCATCGATCTGCCTTAGTAATAAGCTGCTTCTCATACTCCGTCCCCGACACTGCCGTCTGTCCACTGCTGACTGTAACAGTCGTCAGTCCCCCAACGTCACTCAACGTCGGCATGTCGTCTTCATCCGGTATCGGCGCCAACGACCTATCGATGAAAATCGGCTTATTTGTTGACTGCCCTTCTTTCTGCTTCCTCATCTTGTAAATCACCTTCATCACAAGTTGACGTGTTGAAGGCACGCAGGCCACTATAGCGCCCATGTATGTCTCGATACACGCCCAAAGCACCACTTGTTGTTGACCCGTCTCTGTTAATGCTGGTCAATACGTGATATTTGACGTACTACTTGACAAGATGGACTTACGCGCTTCTTCTGGATCAGCGAGAAGCTGTGACTGAAATATCGTACGGACCAAGCTGGCCACTGTAAGGCTGCCATTCGTTAGATATCCTATCCACATCGCCAGGATGGTGCAGTAAACCTACAATATACCAAGGCCAAACATAGCCATCACGTTGATCTTCTTATTGAGCTTTAGCCCTATATTATAAAGCTGGGTCATTGGCAGGATAAGCATCCATATGTCAAGAACCAGGTTGACGATGCAATGCGCCAAGGCAATCTTGATGCTGTTGGAGTACTTATTCAGGTTGGACACCGAATCTTTTGTATCTCCAAGAAGATAAGTCACAGACCGCCCTAGTGTCAAGGCGAGAATGAGCAGGACGACAGTAGACAAGGCGTTGAAGACATGTGTTATCCAGACAAGGAGTCTGAACGTAGTACCTTGGAAGACACGTAGGTAAAAGAAAAGAATCGACGTCTTGGCCGCTGCAAGACCGCATACGTAGAGAAGGTGAAGGATAAAGATCTCCTACATCGGCATCGTCAGCAAGAAACATCTGATCAGAGCAATTTTCTCAATGTGAACTTTTTTGAAGTACCTTTGGGGCATGAGACAGGTCACCCTGGGTATACAAGGGCGTAGCAAGTCCAACGCCATGTTTTATAGCTGTAAATCGTTAGCTGGAAGACGGGCAGCATGAACAGGCCGTACCGAGTAGCGTGAACACCGTGAATGGAATAAGAATGAACTTTCCACCGTCAGCATAGATATCGCAAACCGAGGGCCAGCATACAAAAGTGACGACTCCCCAGGTATCATCAGCGCCCCAAGTATTCTTGGTGATGATCTTCGCTGCAACCCTCAGCATGACAAACAAGAACGACAGCGCCGCAAATACAGCAATGACCGCTCGGTACTCTTGTCGATTGTCCTGCATCGGCATCTCACATAGCTCGTTTCCCATCTGAAAAAAGTCTGCATGGTGTCAGCGCCCGAACACAACAACAATCCATCAAGCCAGCATACCTTGCAACTCTTGCGCAGTGCATACCCCAGTGACACAGTTCGACGCATCCGTTTGGAAAGCCGGGTTATCGCACATGGATCTGATATTCGCTTTCGTTCCGCCCGACGAGTCCATTGTTTCGAGAATACATGGTATCTGCACCCGTCAGTCACACAAGAAGTAAGCAAACCTTTCTAGGTACTTACTGCACAAGATGGTACATCCGACAACGAAAACGCCGTCGCCAACACCGCCAAACAGAGAATAAACAAACCCTTCTGCACAATCATTTTAAGGCTCTACAAGACAAGAAGACAGGAATATAACGGAGATAATCCCCGGGGGCTAAAGTGTTTTAACAGAGACCTCGCTGAGATTAGTCCAACTACGTTCCTGGTCTAGCCCCTCCATTCTGGACCAGATCGATCCCGTCTCACCGGACAGAAAACACAAGACTACCGTCCAGGGGTAGGCTAGAGAACTTAGGACCTTTATCCTAAGTGATGAAAATATTTAGACAATTTAGCCTAAGCTTAGGGAACTCTTCGCTGAGTTTATTTTAGCACCTATTTCTAAAGTCTGGTATCCTCTTGCTCCTCTACCAAATCTAAGTCAAAGGTTTTATGTCCCCCCTGGAGCCGAGGAATGATTAGAGCGCCCATCATTCCAACGGGAAGTCAAATGACATTGCACCATGCCAAAACAGGCGAGTGATCGCGCAGGTACCCTGTTACGCTATGACCCGGGGAAGACGGGGAGCTGACTGTGGCGTCTACGCCATTGCAAATCTTGGGGACGGCTCGGCGATGTTTCATTAAAAGAAATGTCTTATTCTCTTTGCTTATTCCCTTAAAACCAACGAACTCGCATTCTCCTCCGAAGTCTTCAACCGCCCAAACTTGGCGTTACCACCATGATCCCAGGCTTCTAAATTGATATATCCATACTCCTTGCGCTTGTCATCAAAAGCAAAACTGATGGAACACGGCCCCCAATACTCGCGGCGGTTCGTTTTGAAACTCCAGAAAAGTGATCTATCAGTCAACAACCCCTCGTGTTCTAACCGTGTCTCCAGCGCACGTTTCTTGTCTAGATGAATACTGAAGTTCTCCGTCTTGTAGTCTTTGTCGCATTTGGCTAGCCAGTCTGAATATGCTTCTTCGCTGGAATTCAGAAGGATTTCCATTTTGAAGGACCGAAGCTTTGAGGGGATTGCTTTTAGGGTCCGATATGGAAGCTCGCTCAGGTTGACACCGTCAGGGAGTTGATTCAGATCAATTTGAATATAAAGATCTTTCAGATGCGGAACCTCATTTAAGATCTTGAGCTCCCCATCGCAAAACCAGTGAGCGTAATCTCGAAAGAGCTGCAATCGTGAGATGTAAGCGAAATTAACCCTGCCCAGCGGCGACGTGTCACATATCGGGAACTTCCTATCTCCTCGCCTACCAGCATAGCGGCGCGGCCAACGATAACCTCTCCGAAAGACGTTTTCCGAGTACAAGATCGGTGTAGCTTCTCTATTAATAAAGCGACAAGTGAGTAAGACTTTTGGATGGATTTCCAGGGGGAAGTCCCATGGTTCTTTGGGGATGAGACGGAACTTTTTAGAGCGACAGTAGTGAAGTTCGGCGTAAGCCCTGGAGACGAGGAGGTGGCGATAGATTTCGAGACGTATTTCGGCTGGGAGGGCGAGGAAGGGAGATGTGCCACTTTCGATATTGTGACGCGATGCGGGTTTGCATTTCCGTGGTGGCATGATTCTTCTGGACTGGGGCGAGGCTGGTGCAGGGTCTTGTTTGGAATTAGAGTTTGGTTGAAAGAACTCGGTTATCAGCCGCTGTTGATCCATTTTGCTTCACTTATGCAATATGATGATCTTAGTCTTAATGGTGGGATGAAGGAAGGGATTTGATATAGCTGCCGAGACAGAGGGGTAAGCGGTATTAATAATGCTTGTTCAAAGGCAGTAATTGCACCCCCAAGGCAGATAAACCTTCTCTCATATTGACTTCTAAGATGCTGGCTTACTATAGGGGCCTTACTGTTTAAGTCTTTGTACGGAAAGCTAGAAGCTCGATAGCCTCGTATAAGCTTCATAGCAAGCGGGGGAAATATACAATAGGATGAACGCGTATGAATCGAAACAAGATATATACTTGATCTGAAGTAACGGCGGGAGCGTGACGGTGAAGGTGGTGAGCATCGCCAGCATTCAACAGGCATCCTCATCAGAGCGGGTCATTGATCTTCCGGATCTGTCATCGCACTGCACGGTAGAGCGTTAGGCTACAGCACCGCATCCATACTGAACTTGGTATTAAATTAATCCATAGCTAATGAAAGAATGTCATTCAAAAAGAATTTATCATTTCCACGTGTGATACGACGAAGATCACTAGAAAGAGAGAGACTACAAGCTTAATGAGTTGGCATCTCAGCGAAGCATGGTACCATAAACAGAGTCTTGATCATCACGACATCTCAGATGTCCAGTCTAAAAAGTCTATGCTGCACTCATCATGTCTAAACAAATACACTTGTTTCTGCAATGTCGTAATATCCCCAACTCCAACCCAACCAGCCATTTTTGTCATAACCTTAGTTGCGTCCTCGCTTTCCGCGTCCATTATCCCCATGTCCACCAGGAGCACCATGTTTCTGACGAGGTCGATCAGCAACCGTGTTCAAACCCCGTACACCTCTCAACCCCATCTTGCTAGCCGTGCTCTTCTGAATAGTAGGCACATCTGGAGATCCCAGACCCTCACGCGCGTAAACGTTGGCTTGTCGGACAAGCTCGTCCTTGTCCCAGCGGAGAGCCTTCATGTGACTGTTGTAGTAGCCCAGCCAAGCTTGGTAAACACGGGATTTCTCGTCGTCCTCCATCTTCTCGGCGACTGAGATGACGTCTTGGCTGGGTGAGAGATCGGCTTCGCGGGCGATGAGGTTTATTTCTTTGAGGGAGTACTTGGGGAAGAATCCTTCGGCGTCGCAAACGATCAGGATTCCGCGACCTTCAGCGTCGGCTCGTGCTGTTCGGCCGAGACGGTGGATGTAGCTCTGCTTGTCGGCGGGCATACCCACTTGGATGACCGTGGTGACACCGGGGAAGTCCATTCCACGAGCGACGACATCGGTAGCAACGAGAATAGCGCTGCGAGCAGTTCGGTAGTCGTTGGTGATTTTTGTGCGCTTGTTCTGGCTCATGCGGCTGTGAAGGATCGAAACGGGGGGAAGGCCGGGAAGATCCTCCAAAAGGCGTCCGTAGAAATCAGCGATAGCAGCAGTAGGCGCGAAAAGAATCGCCTTGAAGGCCTGGCCGCGAGTAGCTTCCTCACGAATACAGCCAACCATTGCGGGCGCAACGTCGGCAAAAGTAGGGACTTGGACGAGGAACTGGGGAACGCGCTCGTGGGTGTTGGCTTCACCAGCGGGAATGGTCGAGATGAACTTGTAGCCCGGTGAGAGGACGAGACCAGCGACTTGCTCAACGTGGGGAGCGATGGTGGCGGAGAAGAGCATGCCTTGTCGGTCGGACTTGGTCTTGTCGGGAAGACGGCCGACAATGTCGCGCAGATCCTTCATGAAGCCCATGTCGAGAAGACGGTCGGCCTCGTCGAGGACAAGAGTGTTGAGCTTACGCATGCTGTAAACGATATCCTCGTTGGACATGTGATCCAGAAGACGACCAGGCGTAGCGATGAGAATCTCACAACCAGCAAGAATGGCCCTCTCCTCACGGTCCTTGTTCGTTCCTCCAATAGCAACCTGGACGCGATACTTGGGAAGTCCTTGAAGAACCCTCTTGGCCTCCGCGGAGATCTGAAGCGCGAGCTCACGAGTAGGTGAAATGACAAGCAGTGAAATGCCATCGCCGGCAGCTCTGTTCTGGTTAATCATAGTCTGGAGCGCAGGAATCAAAAACGCCATGGTCTTGCCGGTGCCGGTGCGCGCCTGGACGAGACAGTCGCTGCGGTTCGGGGGGAGAAGCTCATCCATGGTCGCGGCTTGAACGGGCGTCATGAACTCAAACTTCATGTCGTTGGTGATGGTGCGCACGATGAGAGGGTTAACCTTGTTGTTCTCCAACAAGCTGTCGAAGCGACGCGAGGTAGGATCTTCAGTGAGCGGGGGCGCGGGCGCAGGAGACGGTGAAGTCATCTCGACATCAGCCGACTCATTCTCGTTCTTGATCTTTGGGTGACGAGGCTGGTTTGAGCGACCGCCGCCGCCGCCGCCTTGCCGCCGCGACCGCCGCGACGTCGAGATCCGCCGTCCATCAGAAAAGAGGGGAAGGGATTGATCTGCTGTGATGCGATGAGTGTTGTGAGTGGAAGAAGTTGGCGCGAGTGTTGGATGATGTTGATGGGAAGGCGAAGGCGCTGCATTTTTCTTTGTTGACCTTCGTGGGATTTTGATAACGGGCAAAAAAGTCTCTGCTCTTTGTAGTACAGCGCTAGGCTGCAACAGGTAACGGGCAGCGTGTTTGGTGATGCGCTAGGCTGGATTTGGGAAGAGGTGAGGCTTACCGAAAGATTGGAGTTTAGTTAATGATAATAATAATGTTGTCCAAAAAACGACGGTGGTTTAGACCCTCCGTCGGGCCTCCGATCGAGGAGGGATCGGAGGCGCCTCCTCATCCACCCCCAAAAGGGCCTCCAGCCGGGCCACCCTCCTGGCCATATCATCGGGCACAAGGCCCAACTCCGCCAACTCGATCCCATCATCTACACCACAATGTCAGTATCTCTATCAAGTTTCATTATCCAGCATCTTCATACCAGACCGAGGCTTTGGGCCTCGGACCCAGTCGATGAGCCCTTGCCCATATTTCAGGGCGCAGTCGCCCATGCTCACCAGGGCGGACACAACATTGGCCACCTTGGCCACGATATCAAGGATCATTCCTGGTAGTGGTAGTGGGGGGCGGTTTTCTTGGTCTTGGTCTTGGTCTTGGTGCTGGTGCTGGTGCTGGTGCTGGTGCTGGTGCTGGTGCTGGTGCTGTTGTTGTGAAGCTTGAAAAAGCAATGTCCAAGACGTCGTCCAAGAAATGTACAAGTACATAGCTGTAGTATGGGAAGGAACTACTCATCTAATAAAAGCTTGGGAAGGAAGTCTGGTGAAGGACAATGGGAAGGTCCATGGACCTGGCGGCCTGAATTGTTCCACAGAATGGGATTCCATATACCTGAAGGCAAGATGACTACAAGGGCCATATCAGGATCAAGTTAGCTTACCCTTAAAGACAATATAATAGAGATGAAACCGAGTAACTATTCGTCAATGGTGAAAGTATCTACTGCTGTGGGTTGACTGTAAGATTAGGAGCGCCCCAATACGCTTGGAACTTGTACGATTTTTCCTGATCTCCAATCCAGCCCAGGTGTACCCATGGAATCACCTTTTACGACAAGCACTTACAACATCTGAACGACTTCAGAAACAGGAGCAGGTTTAATGTGCCTGTATTTGAACGTGATGGGCTTTTTTTTGCTTTTGGAAGAAACTCTAATCTTGTAAAGCCGTGAACTTACCTTTCAGTTTCGGTCTTTCAGACTTTACCCATCCAACTCAGGCGACAAGGCACAGATCACAAAAACTATAAAAAGCTTTCTCTGCGTCCTTGTCCCTTCATTCAACTCTTTTCTTTTCCCCACCACATCGCAACCAAAGTTATCGCCACCATGCCTCACTTCAGATTATATCCCCAGTATGCTTCGTCCTGGACTCAACGCACGATTGAGCGACTCGGACTCAGAGTGGCCACATGTGAGGTCCCTCTTCTCGAAGCCAGTGATGGGGGACCGGTACACTTTGATACACTCATGCCAGAAGATGCACACCTTCCGGCGCCGGTCGAGCCCATGGAGCTGGGAAGCCGACAAAGTTCAGGGTCTGGCTTACTACAACTACCGTTAGAGCTACTGGTCTGTATCATGGGCTTCCTCCCGCCTAGCTGTCTCTACATGGTCCACCAAACTTGTAAGATCCTTCGTCAATTGGCCCACGATGTCATAGATTTCCATCGGGACATCCTGCATTTTGCAGAGAAGACCCACCGTGGCATTGGATCCACATGTGACCAGCTTCGCCTCATCAAGCGTGTATTTCTACGACGGTCGCTATGTGAGCCCTGTGGCAATCTCCTAGACTCAGGTGAACTGGAAACCCGGCTCCGGAGACTTTGGCAGCCTATTCGCTGCGCTGGATGCAATCAAAATCACCCAGAACTTCTTTTCCCGCAGGGAAACGAAAGAGGCAACATCTGTGTGGGATTGCTGGGCCATTTCACCCTTTGCAAGCACGTTAAAGTCTTGGCTAAGATCCGACCAAACTATAAGGATGGATTGGGTGTTGTGTGCACACATCCCGAGCATCGCGTTGCGACTAGGAAAGATGACGAGAACCCATCAGCTGTCACGAGGCGTCGCCCATGCATCCGCACCTTATATTCAGGAGATATACAAGTAATCGAATCCTTGAGATGTTTCCCAATGGTCAAGATCAATCAACGACAATTTCCAGGAATGCCAGCACTGCAGGCGAATCTGCTGAAACAACTCAAGGAAAGAGTTGCCAAAGAGCTCTGTCGACACGCATCAACACAAATTGACTCCATTGCGTCGTGTATGATATCAGACGAATGCAGTTGCTTCCCTGCCTCTGGGGTACCTGCTCACAAAGTTGGAGCCCCGTACGGTCGAAACGTCAAATGCCCAAACCACGGTTATAATTGCCGCCATTGCGGGGCCCGTTACTTTTGGTACTACGAAGATGACTACATTGTTCTTAGGCATGAGATGCGCACAAGAAATACCGGCCCGGACAGCTTTGGGTGGCTTTCCAACCTCACATTCGAAACGGATGAGCATCCTATATTCAACGATAACACAAAGGGGTTTCTTTGGTGTGATATTCCGGCATGCGGCACGGGCTGCGGAAATCGCTGGCTTTTGATGTTGGAGATACTGCAAAGGACTTCACTACGATGTAACTGGGACGGGCTCCAAGTTCCTCCGCGAGATCTATACTCTGCGCTGGGCCTTCCATTCACGTTGGAATATCAGGTGTTCCAGGATGCTGCGGAGTGGCCGACTGATCCAGACATGCTATCCCAAGATCTTATGTTTCCAATAACCACTTCATTCAGTGCGCACTCTGGCCTGAATCCAGGGGTGTAGGAATCAGGCCTGGACATTCGACTGACTTCCCTGCTCAAATCGGTTGCCGATGATCTGGCCCTCGACCCTTGCATTGACAGATAACCCCTATGTAATGCTGGACTTCGACTCTTCCTCCAACTTCCGGAAAACTAGTCCTCGAGATCTCTCTACAAGTGATTCATCATTCCAGTCCCTCCCAGGCACTGGCCCACCACAGCTCTGAGGTATCTAGACCTACCACATCAAATCAGTAGCTATTCAGTAATGTTATTCTCCCAAGCTGCTATAGCATCTCATACTACCAACCGCCTTCGGAGCATCTCTCCTTTCGCCATGTTCAGGCCTTCAGATAAATCCAAACCTTGTTTTGATAAGGATCATTATCTCGACCCAAATGCCCGCCATGCTAGCCATGGCTCCAGCAAGGCCATCCTCTCCAGCATAGTGGGCACTCGGCCCATCTCCACTAACTCCTTCGCGTTCTCCTTCACCCATAGCATTATTATTTTCACCAACTTCGGGTATACAATATCTTCATATCGGTCTCTAGGCACTGAATAAACTATAAGCCATACGTAACCAAGCAGTCCCCCGTGCCCACCGTGACCACGATATCCAGGACCTTTCTTGGTATCTTTGTTAAGGCTATGCGTATATTGCCTTCCAAAAGTCTAAGATCGACTAAAAATTTATAAACTTATACTAAACTTACCTAAGTTCTGTGATCTATTAGGATTAATATCCTGAGTTATCTTTCGCTTTCTGATTGGTAGTTGGCCGTCGACTAGTGGTGCGATGTGAAACTTATCCTGCCTGCTTCACCCTTCACCTCCCCAAGAGCAACTTATAGGTCTCACAACGCTCTTGTAAAACGCCTGTTGTAACTCATCCGTGGAAGCTCCTTCAAACTCTGATCCCAGACATAGCTTTGTCGCCCTCATATACTCCTTTCCTCTCGAGCTTCTAAGTTTGGGCAGTGTCTTGCTTAGTATTCATTCTCGAAACGCAGAAGCGGAATGCTCATACTCACCGGTGTGCGTAGCTTCTTCATACAACTGGATAACTGACTTTTGATGACCAAGCTCAAGAAGGAGAACACCGATGCTGTAGATGTCATGTTTCATTGTAAAAGGAGTTTTGCCTGCTTGTCCTTGTCCATCCTCGGACGCCTCCTCAGGTACACCTTGAACTTCTTCCTGTCAGCACAGGTTCGTCATCAGATGACCCGTCGCGTGTGATGACTCCAAGACAGTTCTAGGATCTTCAAGCCTTGAGCTCCATTTCAGAAGTCGAGCAAGATTCTTGATACGATTCTCAGCCATCGGACGGTATGTTGCTGCGGTGTGTCTGGGAGGGATATGAGACCCATCGATTAGCTTCCACTCCACCAAGACATCCGTCGAACTGGTCCCCTTCAGAAATACCCAGTCGATCGCTTAGTTCGCCCATCAAGCGGCCCCGTTTCAGGCAGGGACCTATCTTTCTCGTCGACCTTCTCTGCATTGCGAGCACCGAGTTGAAGCTGCAGCACCATGACCTTGAGAAGAGCTAGACTCTGTAGCATCGAGTCATCAGGAGCACCGGCAGCCACAGCGTTCAGCTTTGAGATGTTGAGCGATGAGAGTAGAGAATTCGCAACTTGCAAAGCGACAGGGTCATTCTCAGGCGGTTTGAAGAACTTGCAGAGATCATCAATCATTGACTCCAGAAGCTCGAGGGTCTTTGTGATTTCTCCTTCTTTGAGCGCCCATCGCAGGTTTTCTGACACCTTGACCTCATCACGCATCGAGTCTAGCTTTTTTGCCCACTCTTCCCGCTCCCGGGAGTCCTTAAACGCCATCCGAAGCATCGCGTTCATTGAAGTCACTGCTGACACAAGGACATTCTCCGCAGACGCCAACGCTGAAAATTCTTGAGATTCTTCACCAAGTGAGTCCAAGAAGCCGTAGAGGATGACGACTTACTTGACAGCGAGATCTCCATTTTCGATAAAGCGATCATCCCCCCAACAAGCTGCATCGGGTCCTCCGTCAAATCCACAGTCTAGACCCCATGCTTTGGACTGTGCGGCTTGCATCTCGAGACGAGCTTTGAAGACAAGCCCGTCGGAGGCTAGTGTTTCGCCTTTCTGCTCGAACAGAAAAGCCATCGACGCAGCCTTGGAAGATTTGAAGAAAGAGACTAGTCGCGCCGAGGGCGGTGCCAGCTGTGCCAGTTCGATCACCCATCGCGATAATACCAGCGAATGTTGGCAAGGAGAAAATGGTGAGAGCAAGGAAGTAGGCTAGTAACCCCGTAACACGGATGTATGGCACTACTGCGATGAGGAAGCTGAGGGAGGGGTTGAAACCAGCTGAGCGGACGGTGGGTCTCATTGGCTATGATGCAGTGTGCCTCGTGAGGGGCAGTGCCACCACTATCAAAGCACTTAATAAATATTGAGCAGTGTGACGAGCTAACTGAGTTAGTAAGGTGCGGCTGAAACCTCCATCATCATGCTGCATCTCAGCTCCGATCTCCAAAGTATGGACGTCCCCGATTCCATCTCCACTTGAGTTCAGCGGCTTCAAACGGGCCACACGGTAGTGACGCCATTCAAGCATGTATAATGGCAGGCGAAGCTAAACAGCGCGATCATGATCTCTCGTCATTAATGTCAATCTTCCTCATTACCCATCAACGTTTCGATCTTTCCTTGAAGCCCCTCAACGTTCTAATTGACGCCGCAAGTATAGACGTCCAAATACGCTCCAAAAAAGACGGCTACTTCTCAGTCTACCCAGCAAGATCGAAAGATCTTCTTGAGGTCCGCTTCCTCAATCGCAACGATGACCTATTACCAGATGCACGAAATCTACTGGAGCTTGTCGCTGTCAAGGTTCCGCGGCCAGATGATGATAAGAACAGTGCTCGCAGTCGCAAGATGTGGGCATCCATGACCATGTACTTGCAGATCTTGCGAAACAAGTTCGTTAAGAATCATCACAATATCGTGCGGCTGTTGGGAATCTGCTGGAAGTCTGTCAAGGATGGGGTTTTGATCCCTTCATTTGTACCTGAAGCAGCGGAAATTGGCGTGGAAAAGTTCTTGGACAACCCTAAAGCCGTCGGGTATCGCAAAGTGTTGGGTCTCGCTGTTGATATCACCACCGGTGTCCGAGCCCTAAACGACGCTGGAATCATACATGGCGACATAAAACCAGCAAATATCCTCATTTTCAAGGAACCTCAGCTCACGTATGTCGCCAAGATTGCTGACTTTGGGTCATCTCTCCTTCGATCCGAAATCAAGTCTTCTATGAAGATCCCTTTTGGCAAAGGATTCTGGCAGGCACCTGATTGTCGAGACCATCTGGACGGCGACCAACTTACTAAAGCCGATATATACTCTGTCGGCCTGGTTCTATGGAGATTAATCGCCGGAGACATGATGCACTTGTCACCAGATGCAGTAAAAGATCATGGTTTGACGAGACACGCGTTCTTTGGACAAATGAAACGAAATGACGAGAAGAGGATCCCCACGGTTGTTTCTCATTGAGAGGTACGTGGAACAATGCTCAGAATCTCAAGCATGATCTGACTTTCTGTTCAGGCAGATTCTTCTTTCGGAATACTCAGAGTCTTACCACCCGAAATCATAGATAACGTTATGCGAGAAGTCAAGAGAGCTGCAGAAGACCCCAAGGACGAACCAACCGGTAGGACGGGGGCAGCTTGGCAGTACGTAATGTCTTATCTCCGAACTATTCAGCTCCATCCCAAAGGACGAGGCACAATCGATGAAACCCTTTCACTGCTTCTTCAAGCAGCAGAAGGAGGGCACTTAGGCGCTTGTAGGACCGTCAGCCACCTGTACCATTCTCTGGAGAGGAGTTCCCAAAGCCTAGGGAAACAGATCTGGCCTGGCCGAGGGATGGTATCTGCAATGGTAGCGAGACTGCAAAGCGCCGCCTACAGTCCCTGGATCCAGACCTGTATGCCCAAGCAATTGGTCCACTGGGTACATGATACTGTGGCCTTGGCCTCGAAACTCCACCGTAATACTGGAATCAGGAAACGCTCTCGAATGGCGAACCATTTCGTGAGACTCGAATTCGTCATGGAATTGGCATGGACGCAATTCAAGAGCAAACGGTACTTCTCTGTGCAACATCGAACCGTCTTGAGCTTGAAGCAATTGACGAAACATAGCCTTATTAATGTCAAGCATGTAAACGAATAGAGTGGTCTCCTCCTCTCTAGGCTTACAGAGAAGGACACAGAGGCGTTATGTTTCATCTTTTGGACTGCGGTGCTAATCCCTCGATCGCTAGCAATGAGAGGACTACCCCGCTTCATTTTCTGAAGTGTGTCGACGGCTGATTGAGGCTGGTGCAGATCTGGAAGCTCGTAAACCAAGGCGAGACATCAGTATCGATAAGGCCTAGATTCGACATACAGTGATGTTGACGGAACGCCATTGACGTGGGCCGTCGCCGCGCATAACAGGCTCGCAATCCAGGCCTCAGTCACCTCTGGTGCTGATCCATTGGATTTCCCCGGACTAAATATTTCGTATTCTAACACTTTTAGTGGCATATCACACGTCCCCTCCGCCTAGTTTGCCGCAATGAACCATCAATACGAGATGCTTGAGGTCCTATTGCGGAATGTAGCTAAGGAGAAGATTAAGGACTTCCTTAACACGTACCAACGAAGGTTTGGTTCGAATGAGATGTCTGGGCAAGACAACCCCATTATCGCTTGGTGCGCAACATATGCTGCGCAGGGCATAAGTCGAAGGATACATTTACATGGTAAAAGGCATCGAGAAGCATTTACCGAGACTCTCGATACGTTTGTTGGTAGACTACGGCGCTGATACAGGCGACGTCCATTGTCTGGCTATTCAACGCAGGCAACCATTCGTGCTTGACTATCTTCTTGGTTCTGGAAAAATACCAAAACCAACACCACGGAAATGGATGGAGTTCATTCTCATCGCAGGAGCAACACAGGATTGGATCACATTTGATGTGCTGCTCCGTCACTCGCGAGCAGATGACCCACCACCGGAATAATGGCATCTTTACTACGGGTCTTTCAAGGGTTTCCCAAATAGTATTGAGTGTTTAGACGGATTCCGAAAACACGGAGATCCCAAGGTGGATTACTACCTTCACTACACGAAAGCCCTCATGAGCGGAAAGGTCATCCTCGCTTGCTGGTTCTACGACACAGGCCTGTGTCACATTACCCAATAAGTCAGCACATCCCGTGAAACGATTTTGGGCTTACTCCCCCATCGCTGTAAATCTTACTCCAATACTATTCTCCAACTCGAACAGGTCTTACAGCTGGATCTTCCCGATTCATGCTTCCGGGATGTTTGCAAGATGTCTGACTCTAGTTTTACTGCGCTTCATCAATTTGCGTATTTCCCTGAGTATCGGGCCAGCAGTACTATGGCCAACACCGCGCTGATACTGATCGTGCAGCTATGGTATGAGCCAGAGCATCTTAACGCTCAAATTGTAGAGGGTGAGTTCAAAGGGAGAACTGCACTTCACATAGCTGCACTGACAGCCAATGACAGGGCTGTTCGGTACCTACTCCAAGAGGAAGAGGAGTATCTTGACTTAACGTTATTGGACTATAGCAACTTCAGCATTGTGGACACCGGAGCTTGGTGATTGATAAGTCAACAAAGTCGCATCAAACTGTGGGATCTACCAACGGAATATCACAAGTCCGCTGATTTATGTTTTGTAGTATTGCTGTCATGTCATGGGGTCACCTGATGTGCAAGTCAGAAAGTCTAAGGACAGAGACGCATCAAGACCAATCATATAATATCAGAGTTTCCTTGCAGGATAAATGAAAGTTCATTTCAAGGTCATCAAATGAATCAACTCTAAATGTTTCCCCATAATGCGGATGCTTAAACTTTGTATAGCTCAGCAAAGTACCAACTCCATAAGCCTAAGACATGCAGAAGTTCTCTGCGGTCAACAAGCTTCCCAATACCCGATGTGATCAGACCTTTGATCAGAATTTGTAAACTTAGGTATGCTTGTCCAAGAATATAGTCAAAAACTGTGCACATTGGCATCCTCACTCATCATCAATCGCTTGGCCAACCGGTGAATAGAAATTCTCCCCCAGTCAATCACCAGTGTCGATTGTCATGTGTAATGTCCTGGTGACTGGCGGTAGATGTTTTAGTGATGGAAGCTCTGTCGGTGATTGAGATATCGACCGGGAAATCAATTGTGGCTGGTATGTGAAATCTATATGCTATCTCTGTTAATGTTCGTCAGTACTGATTGGGGATATATGTTACTAACCTACTTGGGCTTGATTATCATTGAAGTTGTAGTCGGAAGATAGATGAGCGACAGAAGATTCTGTTGGCCACAATAGGTCCATCTGTTTGCGAAAAGGAGTGACAGGCAACAACCTCAACGAGAAGAAATTTGAGGTCACATCAACCAAGTAACATCAAGCTTATTGTGGGTAGCTTGAAGTGTGGGGTCATCCCCCATACGCGATCACAAACAGCGAATGGTGGCACATACCGCCACTATCTGCCTCTTTCGTCGTCCGTTTGTGGGAGAAACCCCTAGCGCCAATCCGGGTCTGCCCTTTTCTGCCTTGCCCCCTTTTCGGTCATTTGTGATGCCGTTCGCAGCTCGAAACTTCCCCTTACCCCGGGGACCTGACTATCATTCTTGAGCGGATGGGTCTCTTTTCTCTCCATTGCTATGGTCATCATTGGGCATATCCATCTTGTCCAGGAATAAGAAGTGGATATTAATTAATATGTTACTTTGGCGACTGAGAGCTAGGCCCAGCGTCGGACACAGAACGAGCATCAGAGCTAGACACGGAACGGACGCCAGTAGAAGCCTTATGGCGGCTTTAGCAGGCGCGGATCTCCTTCTTGAGGCGCCAGATCTCTCGGCACAACTCTTACGCCCTTTCAGCGTTATCTTCCTCGTCGTCTTCGTTATTATCACTAGGCCATCAGGCCTCTTTTAACTCCCTCTCCCCCTTTTCTTTATATCCTACGTAATTTTAATACATCTCTTAAGCGCATTAAAACTTTTATACTATCTTTTTTAGGGTGGCCCAAAAGCCAACTCCAGACCTTAGGGAGCTACTCAACCCCTTTGGGTGATTATGTCTCCCATGGTCGTTGGTGGTGGCGACACGATGGTGCCGCTGCTGCTGCCAACTCGATCGCTGGCGGTTGATGCCCATAACCTCGGATAGCCATCATGCTACAACCTATTAGGACGATTTGAAGATTATCGGCAAAGTCGGGCTGATTAGAATACAGGCCAGCATATCCTGAGGTATTTTTCTACCCGTGACTCAGTATTCGATATGTGCATTCCAGGTCACAAGGTAGACGGGCACATACCATAGGTACCTACCTGACATGACGATGTTTCAGTATGAGAGCGAGTGCGAGAAACCGATAATACTACATAGCATAAACACAAGGAAGTACACGGAAAAGAAATGAGAGCGTGGTTTTCTAAGCATCTTCAATCTTTTTGACATAATGGACAATAAAATGGAAATCACAGTTATGCCGTCTTGTAGCACACACGTTAACTTCAGTTTAATGAATACAACAGATCAAAAGACTGGAACTTCGAACCTCTTGATCTGCTTCTGGGGACTCTTGGCTCTATGTATTATGCTGGAACTGCATCTCTTTACTTTTATGTGCTTTCTCAGGGAGGACAGTAGGAGGGCGAACCTGCTCTCAAATTGCAATAGGGAATAAGTGTTGGAAAGAATATAGGAATTAAAACGACTTTAAGAGCTAAAATAAAGAGTATGCAATCTTTCGCGGCATGAAGGGGCAAAGCGTGCCACCTATATTCACCAAGCGAGAGATGATAATCTAAAACCAGTGCTGGACTTGTATGTTAACGACTTCGCAGGGACATCGACCGGTTGATGTACACTAACGAGTTTAAATGGCCATTGACAACTTTAATCTAGCTAAGGAAGTTGATAGGAGTCAGAAGAGCACCGAGAATCACAGGAATCTTGAGAGAGACGAGACAGAAGGTGTGTTGTCAGATAACGATGGCTGTATTGAGAAATCCGATGGGGAAACGGACTCCAAAAACTCCGATTTTCTGGACGTGAACGCCAATACGCCCTGTCTGGCTGAGTTTCGGTATGTACCTGCTACCTGAAGCCGAAAGTTCAATCAATCATAGCTTGGGATAGTCTATGCAGTTACAAAACTCTCGCACCACTCGACCCCCCCACAGACCTTTGTTCGACGACTAGAAGCTCTGAAGGGAATCATAGATAAGGAAGAACTAAATGTGGAAGTCACTAAACAATTGATACAGAAGCTAAGCGGTTAGCTGACTCCGGTCTATTGCACCGCGATTATTTTTGATAGGGAGTATCTTTTCGAGTGCCATCAAGAGCATCACATTTGACGAGTTGTATCAAGTTCTTGATCGATGAGGAATGGTGGTTTTGATGGGACTGCCTTGTATTCAATTTGTTCTTTATTCTTTCTTATCTTCTTTTCTTCATAACGTAGATAAGGTCATGTTGGCATATGCAAGTTTCTAGCCACATGATATACACAAATTCTGTAAGAGCCACTGCCATTTGCAAGTCAAATCTCAACATTCATCAGCCCTACCGTTCCAACAGTTTTTATTGTCTTTAGTAGATTGCTTATCCTCCACAGGTGGTCCAATCAAATTTCTAATAAAAAGACATCACACACCCAATTTTCCGACGACCCACTCACTGGCCATTCAGATTTGGGCTCTTTCCCTGAGCAAGAAGCTTTAAGCGCTGATCAAAGTATTCCTGATCGAAAAGAATGGCAGCTTGGTGCACTGGGTCCATTCTCCGGCGGAGTGCCTCCACAAGCTCTGCTGCAACTTCTGAGCCGGGATCCTGAGTAGTGACAATACGATGCAGTTCCACCACCAATTCTTCGAAACTAGAGGCTGGAACTGAGTGTTGACAGAGCTTTGCGATGGCACATATGATACTGAACCATGCCTGATTGAAAGGCTGCTCCCAGGTTGCTGGCGCCTGTAGGGATCCCGCATTCCAAGGTCTTTCCGCGCCATCCGCTAGATTATCTTCGTCTGTGCCGCCATCCGATATCTCGATATACTCTTCGTCGTCTGAAATTTCGTTCCCCTTATGCTCTCCATAGAACACCGGAGCGGCTGTTTTATCGGGAAATTCAAGTCGGTCGCCACTGTCCTCAGAGTCTTCACTACAGTGGGTGGTCACCATCAGGGCTATCGATCTTGGAACAGTCATTCTCTATGCCTTGATGAACTCCGTGGGGCAAATAATCAGAGCAATCGTGTGTGGGTAAATCGTAAATTGGAAATAAACAGTCACATCCCACTGGGTGGATGTCCACAGCGCGCTTTGACATCCTATGTCTCTCTTCATGTGGCGGATTACAAACCTGGCCCGAAAGATCTTTCACTATCTGTGACCCCCAAATCAAGGCCATTCAACAAGTTCTCAACACTTTCTGGGACGTCCTTGAGTCTCTCGATCCTCAGCTCCTCGTCAAAGTATCACGTCATCGTCGATGGCTGTGTCTCTCTTCGAGGTCAAGTTGCACCCGCCGTCGCCTTCTCTGCCCGCAGTGCCCGGGCAGACCGGGCATAGGAATGATAAGGCATAACTATCATGAGTCCAACTTAGACTGGATAGCCTCTTGAAACTCAGAAGGATCTTCCGTTGCGAAGTGCTCCCAGTCTCTCCATCGATCGCACCGAAAAAGCTGAAATTGGCATGCGTACCAAAGGTCGGCCCAACTGCAATGTTCATATTTTTTCTCATCAGTTCGAGAACTGCAAAAAGCCTAGTAAAGCCATTCTCCCATTCTCTCTGCTGAGATAAAGTATGATTCGTTTATTCTCAGGTAAAAGTCCCATATTTGAAGCTTTTCGCCTTAACGGCATGTCGAACTCAGTGTTTATAGGACGCAGCTACGGGCTTTAGGACAGCGTGTCTTCAAATCAAAGTCTTTCGTTAATCGATCCTGTTACCTGTGTTTTACACTTCCTACATGTCAGACTTCTTGACCAATGGTTTCGTTCCCACGATGGCGCATAACTATAAACAAGGTTTTTGTGATGATTTGTGCCTCCTCTGTGGCATTTTGCTTTGTATGATTCGCGATTGACTTTAGGAAATGAGGAGTAGCTTTCATATATGGCACTTCTAATGATAATCCACGGAATTAGAAAACGTACCAAACTTAAAATACTCTTTGAAGAGTAATTCATTTCCACCTGACGTCATGCAAAAAAGTTATTCTTATTAATACATGCCTTGACACCTCTGAATTTTCCTCCTTACTTCTGTTCTTCACCAGTCTCCTGGCTGTGACTGCGTAGAATGGAAGAGACTCTGGCTAACATCCGCGTGGTTGGGAAAAGTTTCTTTGGTCTGTTTTACTGCACCCGCAACCTAGCAGCGACCGTAGTGTCTCCTCAGGCCAGGGGCGCCAAGCCCGGCTACCGTGAGTGTTACGTGGTCAGTGAGCACTTCAAGGACATCAAACACGTATGGGACTGCGCATATGTCGTCGGCATCGATATTCCTGCTGATATCGAATTCAGTTACGACCAAGGTGTGGAACGACTTCTGGATCTCGCGAGGAATGTGTTCCGACGCCAACCAACAAGACTCTTCGTGCTCGGCTTGTTCGAGACGGGCAAACAGAGGGAGTTTTGGCTCTTTGACAGATCGGGGGTCTACCGATCAGGGTTAAATGACGATGAATGTAGCCTCCAAGCATTGCTCGATGCGTATGGAAGTATGACTGAGCTTGAGCTTGGCATGAATCCATTTCGCGGACAAGAGTTGAATGGACCACCGTATGTCTGCATCAAGAGCAATGGGTCACAAACGGGGTATTGCGAGTTCGATCACAACGGGGAATGCAAACTTGTCCTCGATAAGAAGCCTCTCATATGTCCTGACGACATTGTCAGTGAAATGCCGACTTGCTATCGCGCCACAGACAAATTCAACAATGAGTTTGTCGTCAAATTTTCTAGAAAGGAACAAAGCCATCATAAGTTCCTACGTCGAATTAAGGAGCATAACGTCTGCGGCATCACGGAGCTCATCGCCTATAAGAGTGTCTGTACCAAAACTACACTTTTAACTTGTGCAGTCATCGCCCCCGTTTGTGGTCCCATTTACGAATATCGCACTGTGTTGGAGGTTCTCGAATGCATGCGTGATACGATCAAAGCTCACCGATCGTTGTATATAGATGCTAAGATTCTTCATCGGCATGTCTCTATCCGCAGCCTCCGCATCCATAACGCTGGAAGGAACAAACGAGACGCTTCCAAAGGAATACTCATCGGTTTTGACAACGCCAGGGACATGGAAATCGAACCTGAGAAACCTTACTGCTTGTATGGAACCAAGACCTTCATGGCCATCGATTTATCGCGCAACAGCGACGATCCGGTCCTACATACATATCGCCACGACCTCGAATCTTTCTTCTACGTGTTCTTGTTTATAGCAGTGAGTGGACATAAGAGGCCATCTCACCAAAGTCGATTGAGGCCGTGGGATGTCGGGTCCAAGAACTGGCCAGAGATCGCTGAGAAGAAGACAAAGGACATTTCCAGTAACGACAACTTTACTACCATCCTTGACGAGTTTCGCCCGGAGTTCAAAGGTCTAGAAAGTTTGGCCTATGCCCTTCGCGATGTGCTCTTCTTCCCTGATGGAAACGAGTTCTTTACAGGTACGAATATGGACATTGAGGCCACGGAAAAGCTGTATGGCGCCATGATTGGCGCTTTTGAGAACGCGGTTATTGAGAATAGAGAGTGAAGCTGGAGATACTATAAGCAAGCATGAAGCCTGATAATACCGATATCACAAGTCGCCGAGAAAGAGAATTGGGAAAGTGATGTAACCAAACTTAACGATGATGGCCCCACTGAGGATAGCGATAAAACATTCGGGCCTCGCACCTAAGAAATACAAAGATTTAGGCTAGTTCTCCTAAGTTTAGAGGACTCTTTGACGAGTTTATTTCGGCGTCATCTCTTGGAGTGCACTAAGACTCTGTTGAGCAATTCAGGATCTTGCCCATGATCCTCGTTTCCCCGAACACGACAGATTACGGGGTAAATCGACGTTCGATCTCTCCTCCAATCATGAAACGCCTATTTATCCTCATCGTACTGGGTAATCCAGTTTTCCAATGCTGATCCCTGAACATAAGTCCCATCAGCGCTGTAGTAGCGTCACGCTAGGGGTATTCCTGTGCTGGCGATCCACCAAAGGGGTGTCTCGTATTCGGATCATGAGGATCCGACGAACTAAAATCTTGGATAAGCGAGGTAATCGATCTGCTATTTAGTTTCTAGCACGGCCTCAACTGGGATGGATTCTTGAGAGTTCATCATCACAATGTTGCGAGAAGCTGTGTACAGTATTGCAGGATTCGTCCTGCTTGCCTATGCGGCAGAATGGATTCTCTCACTGTTCGATGATCCAAGGGAACCTAAGAGACTACAGTCGAAAATACCGCTCTTTGGTCATCTATGGGGTATGATGAAGTATAGTTCTGGCTACCATGGAATAACAAGGTACTTCCAGCCTTCGAATCTCTCGACGCGAACTGACTGTGAGGAAGCAAGCAAACAAACGAGGAAATGTACACTGTCGCCATCTTCAACACCAAACTCTACATCGCCAAAACATCCCGTCTCATCCCCCTTATCCAAAAGACCTCTAAAACCCTCTCCTTCCGGCCATTCATGCAGACAGCCGCCAAGCTCATGGGCGATGCTAAACCCGAGACATTTGAAGTCTTTGGTACAGAATGGGTTGATTCGTTTAGTCACGCTCATAAGAATGGTCTTGCTACGGGGCCGTTTCTTGATGAGCAGAATCTTCGTATGGGAGACCGTGCGTTGATCGATATCGAACAACTTCTGCCTGAGGAGAAAGATGGTGTTTCGAAGGTCAACTTGCTAGAGTGGGCGCAGTATGCTGTTGTGCAGGCTAGTGCTTGTGGAATCTTTGGTGTTGAACATCCTTTTCTTGATCCAAAAGTCGATCAAGCCTTTTGGTGAGCCACCCCCTTCTCACTCCAAACATGAACTAATTAAATAGGAAATGGCAATCATATCTCCCTCTTCACATGGTAAACCTCGACATCACCGGTAAAGGCTACGCCGCCCGCCAAATTGTCTTTGACGCTTTCCACAAGTATAACAAGAATCTCCCCAGCGATGTATCCTTCATCTACAAGGAACGTCTTCGCTCAATGCAAGAAGCTGGCATTGATGAAGATGACATTTGCAAGCAACAAGCTACTTTCGGAACTGCTGCTTTTGCAAACACTGTTCCGATTATGTACTGGACTATCTACGAGCTCTTCTCTCGACCGGACCTTCTTGACGAGGTACGAAAGGAAGTTATTGAGCAAGCTGTCAGTGGAGATAAGCAATCTGGCTTCAAAGTCAATGTCGCTGCTTTAAAGACGAAATGTCCTTTGACATTATCAGTATTCCAAGAGACTCAAAGACTGAGGCATGTCCATGCGAACATCCGCAAAGTAACAGAAGACACCCTCCTCGATGGAAAATACCTCCTCAAAGCAGGCCACTACGTAATGATGCCAGGCCAACCCGTGCATACCAACACGTCAACATGGGGCCCGACCGCCGACCAATTCGATCCATATCGCTTCACCAAAGACTCTTCAGAGCGAAAGGCTAGCAGTTTTGTAGCTTGGGGGGCACCGCCGCATCTTTGCCCAGCCCGCCAATTTGCTACCACTGAGATTCTTATCGTCATCTCGCTTTTAGCAGTGAGGAGCGATATTGCGCCTGTGAAGGGGAAATGGGTAAAGAATCCGGCGCTAAATACAGGGGATATGGCGACTGTTTATACGCCCAAGAAGAGTGTTGAGGTGGAGGTTAGGAAGAGGGAGGATTGGGATGGGGAGTGGAGTTTGAGGATGGGGGAGAGCAAGACGAGGATTTCTCTTGCTTCTGGTTAGAACTGGCCTGATTTCTTTTTATATCGACTTAGAATAGACGTTCCTAAATGACAGAAAGATTTAGGTAATATCATATGAGTTTAGGATACCTTGTACTGAGTTTATTTTAATACCCTATATCAAAGTCTGATGATTTCTTGTTCCCCGAGGGTGAGAATTTCGCAATGTGAGGTTTCCGTGTGTGACAAAGGCACAATCAACTCGAAAATTAATCACTCACAGAACAAGTAATAATTTTCACAGTTGCTCACTCTCTCAAGCAGATCTGGATCATGTGCAACATCGTGAGTCACCACGTAAGTGGTAAGCTGACTCCCAGGGTCTGCAGACCAATATTCGGAATACCTCAATTCGGCCGCCCGATAATTCCGAGCTGAACATCTCACACGACACGAAAACCATCAAAGATCTTCAAATACCCACTAAAAAGTCGCTGGAGTCATTCGGGACGCCTTATGAGGCTGAAAATTGTGGTCATTGCCTTGATTCTTTGGCGCGGTTGCCTGTCGTGAGAGAGACAGAAAACATCTAGCCTGGACGAGGGGTGTTATAATAAAAAAGTCGAAAGCTGTACTAAATCTGTCAGAGATTGCTCAATCCTTTTTGCCGCTGAGAATACGGGCCGTAGGTTTTCTTACCGCCTTTGGAGTGCATCCAATGAAAATTGCCTCGTCGGTGAGCGATATCCACTTTTGGGGGCTGAGTAATTGATTGATGCAGGTTTGATGAGGGGTCACAAACGCAAGACGCAGTTAGTGATGAACAGAAAGAGCTGCCTTGGCTCAGCGTAAGCAACAACTATTTCAGCCTCCTTCACCTCACTCTCATTTTAAACCTCCCATCCTCAACATCAATTAAATATACTGTACACATCTTATACATTATCCTCTTGACATCTTGAATCTTCAACCCTGGACCGCCAGGATGACAATCGACCAGGATCCCATACTCACTAAACTCCGCGACGTGTCCCTCTCAACGGAGAACGGCGTCAGCACACATCACGTAGAGCAAGAACACCTCGCTACAGCAGGGCTCCTTTCGGAGCGAGAAAGCGAAGCTTGGCAAAGAGCCATAGAAAAGGTCGTCCGATGCGTTGTATCGGTCAAATTCTCGCACCCTTATTCTTTCGATACCGAGACTAGCAAGACGAGCGAGGCAACTGGCTTTGTTGTTGATGCGGAGAGGGGTATCATTCTCACTAATCGACATGTCGTTGGTCCTGGGCCCTTTTCGGGGTACATCGTCTTCAACAACCAGGAAGAAGTCGATGCGTACCCTATTCATCGCGATCCCGTACACGACTTTGGGTTTTTGAAGTTTGATCCCAAGGCGGTTAAATACATGGCTCTCACCGCGATGGAACTACGGCCCGATCTTGCGAAAGGTAGGTCCTCATCCTTCGAAAAAGATCTCGCTGCTGACATGAAAAGTTGGAACGGAGATCAAAGTCATTGGTAACGATAGCGGCGAAAAGCTCGGTATCCTTTCCGGTTTCATCAGCCGCCTTGACAGAAACGCTCCTATATACGACGGATACATGGATTTCAACACATGCTACTTCCAAGCCAATGCTTCAGCGTCAGGAGGAAGTTCCGGAAGTCCTGTCGTCAACGTCGACGGGCACGGTATAGCTCTCCAAGCAGGCGGGCGCACTGACGGGTCGACGGATTACTTCCTCCCCCTTGACGGACCGCTGCGAGCACTGAAGCAGATCCAGCGCGGTGAGAAGGTGAAAAGAGGCGAGATCCAGACTGTGTTCAAACTAAAGCCCTTTGATGAATGCCGACGGCTGGGGTTGAGTCCCGAGTGGGAGAGTGTCTTGCGCAAATCTTTCCCTGGCGAGGATAACGTCATCGTCGCTATGGACGTCCTGCCCGAAGGTCCTTCAGACGAAAAGCTAAAAGAGGGCGATATTCTCCTCAAGATCAACGGGGATCTTGTCACGCAATTTCTCCGCCTTAACGAGATATTCGACTCCAACATTGGCAAAACAGTGCGCATTCTCGTCCAAAGAGACGGCCAAGACATCGAAGAGGATATCCTCGTCCAAGACCTCTGCGAAATCACACCCGACCGCTTTGTCACCGTCGGAGCAGCCTGTTTCCACGACCTATCATACCAAGTCGCCCAACGATACTTCCTCCCCTGCCGCGGCCGCGGCGTATACGTCAGTAAATCCGGTCCTTTTCACCCCACGCACGATAACTACATCATGGTCGATAGCATCAATCACAAAAAGACGCCGAACTTGGATGCTTTTGTGCAGGTTATGAAGGACATTCCCGATAGAGCTCGCGTGGCTATTAAGTTCTGGTATGTGTGGGAACCGCAGACTGTGCGGACGGCTGTAGTGCCTATTGATCGGCATTGGTTCCAGCGCATGAAGATGTTTAAGAGGAATGATACCACAGGGGTCTGGGATGTTGAGATACTCGCTGAGCCGTTGCCCGCTATTCGACCGCCGCCATTGAGTGCGTCTTTTGATGCGCTGGAGCATATCGCTCAGCGGGAAATTGCCGAGATTGCGAGGAGTTTTGTCCAAGTGAGATTCTCGTCGCCGGTTCTTATCGATGGACAGTCCACGCGCATTAAACTCGGAATGGGCCTTGTTGTCAACGCTGATCGAGGCTACGTCATCGTCTCGAGAACTGTCGTCCCAACGAAACTGTGCGATATCGAACTGACCTTTGCCGATTCGGTCCTTGTTCCCGGAAAGGTCGTCTTCTTGCATCCTGCGCATCACTACGCTATTATCCAATACGACCCCAGTCTCGTTGACGCGCCCGTAAAAAGTGCCATCTTCAGCACTGAGAGAATTTCGCAGGGTGCACCGACTTTCTTCGTTGGGCACAATGATTGCGATGAGATGGTGTATGCCTCAACCGCCGTGACTAAAGTTATTCCCCTCGAGCGAGAACCACCAAATCCACCCCGCGGCCGCCCCGTCAACGTTGATCGTATTGATGTGGAGACTCGAATCGGAAACCACTGCGGGAGCGGCGTGCTCATCCGCGAAGACGGCGTCATTCAGGCTCTTTGGGTCGTCTACGAGATGGAAGATCTTGACGAGGCGTGTTTCGGTCTAAGCTCCCAAGCCATCGCGCCCATCGCTGAGAAACTAAGCCAAGGCATCGTACCGACCCTACGCAGTCTCTCCATCGAGCTTGAAGCGGTAACAATGATTGAAGCGCGAGTCATGGGCGTTGCAGAAGAGTGGATCGAAAAGGTGCAGAGCAAATCCTCCTCCGACCGACGACTCTTCATGGTAAAACGCGGGCCAAAGCAACTCCCTGGTCAACTCGGCGAAGGCGATGTCCTGCTCACGCTTGACGGCAAGCTTATCACGCAGTTACATGATGTGGATGTCATGTACTGGAAAGAAAGCCTCGACGTGGTCGCTGTACGAAATGGTGAACAAATCAGCTTCAAAGCGCAGACTGTCTCCGAAGATGAGTTTGAGACCTCGCGCGTTATTAACTTCTGCGGCTTGACAGCGCAGAAACCCCATCGGACCGTGAGGCAGAGCATCAAGAAGCTGCCGAGCGAAGTGTACATCACAAGTTGGTTCATAGGATCGCCCGCGAACCTGTATAACGTCTACGCCACGACTTTCATCACGCACATCGACAACAAGCCTACGCCAGATCTGCAATCGCTCGTGGGGATCATCGCAAGCATCCCTGATAAAACCTGTGAGTTCTCCTCTAAAAGATACAAAACTTAGGGTGTCTTATCATAAGTGGTAAAAGACTATACAAAGTCTACTAACTTTATGATAAAATTACCTAAGTTTGTTTACCATTTAGGACACTGGTTTCAACTTACCCCGTCGGTAAAATGTAACTAACAAGAGCGCAGACTTCAAGATCAAGATGATGAACTACACCGGAACTCCCTCCGTCGTGACAATCAAAAAGGATGAGCGCTACTGGCCTACTGTTGAGTGGCTTCGCGATGAGATGCATGCTGAAGGATGGAAGAGGGTGACGTATGAGAATGGTGAGGTTATACAGGGCGAGGGTCTTTATGGCATTACACTGTGAGCGAGGTGTTGGTAGACAATGAGTTCATGACTTGTATTATATAATTACGGTCTCTCCATTCATAAACCGCTTTGAGAGCGATTTCACTACTGGTCAAGACTCGCGCTTCTAGTGATTTGCTACGTTCACGCCGATGAGATGCAAATGAGACGGTGAGTGTGCACGGCTGTGATGACGAGTCGTTGATTGAGAACCCCGCTCGCTGCAAGCACGTAGACTGCGGCGTCAGGGAAAGCAAGAAAGATTGGAACCACCATCACGAATAGCATAAATTTAGGTGAACTTAGTACAGGTTTAGCCTGTTTTTAGACTGGTCCTTGGCATTTGTACTCGAGCTCAAGGTCGGAAGATTTCTGCCAGGTAGCTCCTCTTCCAGCGGGTCTAGCGCGCCGACTGCCTACCAGATCTAGGCACCAGCCCCATTTACAGGGGTTGCTCTAGTGCTGAGCAGAAACTTATAAGGCGCTCATTCAACGACTTCAAAAACGCTTCAACTCAACAGACCATCTCATCTCATCTCAATTATCACATCATGGCTTCCGACGACTCAAGACTCGTGACTGAGATATGGGACAATATCTGTTCCTTTCTCACCTCACCAACCCTTTCCAATCTCCGTCTCACATCTCACAGACTCAACGAGATCGCACGACCATGGAAATACAGAAGCCTACGCCTCGAAGCATTCGCGCCTTCATCTGTTGAGCGATTTATCCAAATCGCCAAGACCCCCGAACTGCGCAGCTTAGTCAGAGAGATAACTATTGATACGCGCATTGAATTTGACTTTGAGTACCTCTGCAACGAGTCATACATCTTCCCCATAGCCTTCATGAACGCACTTCCCCATCTACGCTGTTTCACCAACGTTACGGCGCTTCATATTCGCTTTGAGGAGCACTGCGGCGAAGATGATCGTTACTATCAAACAATTGAAGAAACGTTTGAGTTGCGATACCGTGTGCTTGATACTATTCTTCACTGCGCCGCGGGTCTGTGGACGCTGGAGAAGCAGATCAAGATTGACCAGGTAATGGAGGGATATATCTATCTCAATGATGATGAGGATGAAAAGTTTGACTACAGTGGTCAGGATCTTGAGTTCACTCATGACAGGCCGTTTCCGCTGAAGGACTTGACTATTACTCATTTGGCGGATTACGATGATCCTCACCTCTCTGGCTCCGAGGCCTGGAAGACGATCATCTCTCTACCAACCCTCGTTGACTTTCGTGTCTTTGTCACAACAGAAGAATGTGAGGCTTCACCTGAGAGCACGATTCACTACATTGAGAAGTACGATTTCTTCGGCAACCTCCACAACACATGGCTCTCGCCCAATATTACGGATCACTTGCGAGTACTGTCGCTATACTTCAAAGATTACTGGGGCTGGTTTCCCATCATGGACTTTCGAAACATCGGCGAGGACTCGCCATTCCCTCAACTCAAGGTTCTTGCGCTCGGGAATTACGTCTTTACTCATGATTGGCAGATCGAGTGGTTCGCGAAGCTCGGCAAGGAGAACGGCAGTGGGGGTTTGGTTGAACTGTATCTCGATGATTGTCCGATTATGTATCATGCGCGTCAGCTTCGTATTGGGAACGATGGGTACGCTGATCATACAGCTCATACAGCGCAAGGTGGCACAGGGCGAGGATGGGATCCTATCAAACGCGACTTTCCCCTCCGATGGAACCATATCCTCTCCCACTGGAAGGATTCGATGAAAGGGCTGAAGACACTCCGAGTTGGTCATGGCTGCTGGTGGGATTGTCCCAAGGATACTCGCCAGGCGATTCTTCAAGACCCCGACTACAAGGACATCGACTTGCAAGCTATGGATCACCGCCTCACGCGAAACCAGCACCGGGACTTTTCCTGTCCTGGCCCAACGGAGGAGGAATACTGGGACAGGGAGAATACCTGGGTGTCTGAGAAGCATAGATACGGGACTGGAATCGATTATCAGAGAACGAGTCGGATGCAGTACATTGAGTATAACTGTGGTCTGGGGCCTTCGCCGTGGCTGGAGAAGAATTCGCGGTACGATTGTGATGAGGAGGGGTTTGCGCCGGAGAAAGGGACGTTGGAAAAGGATAATGCTGCTTGGGATATGATCATGGCTTCTACTCGAGCGAGGCGTCAGGGTCTTACTGTTTGAGGTTTCATGGGTAGCGTCATTGAGATCATGTCTGTTCATTTACAGGTGATGTCCCTTAGAGCATGACAGTGTTCCAGAGATACATTTATATATTGTCATTCTCTTTGTTTAGAGCACATGCCTAATTTAGGCTCACCTTCCGCTGTCGTTCAGTAAATCTAATTGCCAGAACATAGGAACATCCTCAATTTTGCGCTGTGTATAGACAGAGATATGCTTTGTTCACACTTTCCATGTTGAACTTAGAAACTTGAGTTTAGAGACATCCCTTTTATCAAGAAGGCAACTCCCGTCTTTTCTAAGTGGCTTACGCACATAGCGACGTCATTGGCCGAAATAAATCAGGCATGTCTTTGAACAGCTTCATCATCTCTTATCACTGCCCTCATTGCTGATAATTGAGGAGTTCTGCCGGCTGCTGACCCTGCCATCCAACCCAACTTCACGCTGTCACCTGACCTCAGACAACACGTTCCCTAAATCTAATCTAACTTTAGGCTCACCTCATAAAAAAGCATCGCCTTCACCTCAGCGCTTCCTCGCCTCACCAACACCAACCCAGCGCAAAAATGTCCTCTCCCAGCAAAACCCCCGAGCGCAGCGACATGATCCTCGCCATGAACGACCCCTACATGCAGCAAATCATCGACGGCACCAAGACCTACGAGTTCCGAAAGTACAACATGGCCGGCATCCAGCGCATCTGGTTCTACCGCACTGCTCCCCACTCCGCCATAACTCACATCTGCACTGTCGACGAAGCCGTCACGAGAAACTCCGGCGACGCGCCGCTGCCTGAAGATGGGTTGGGAAACAAGGAATACAATGAGAAGGACGCTGATTACGAGGGCTATGACTTTGCGTATCGGATTAATGCGGTATATGAGATTCAGGCTGAGGGGGGTCGGGGCATTACTTGGGCGATGATGAGGGATGAGCATGGTATGAAGATTGCACCACGGGGAATGGTCAGGGTTCCGGGGTCTATGATTGAGCAGTATCTCTTGGAGGACCAGAAGAAGGTGCTGTAAGGGATTATGGGGGAGTTGACAGTTTATCGCTTTTGCTCGTGAGGTCTATTTGCAGGCGATTCAAAACAATGAGACCTTACTCTAAGACTCTTGAGATTGTGACCGATATAAGCCGTACTACTATCCCCTTTTGACTACTACTCTGTCCTCAAAACTGATTAATATCGTCAAAGTGTCGATTACTCGCCACACCAGACTCTTCCTGATATCAAGCTCCTAAAGTGCAGTATGTACAGGTTCCCTGCAAATGAATTAATCCTGTCGTTTCATTCTCAGCGCGTGTCTACACTTACAGACCCGATCTAGTCCACGAACAAAACATGTTCGTACTACTTCCGCCGCTGCAAGTTGAAATCTATGACGTCCGCCATGTGTTCCTGGCAATGTTCTGTATGCCACTGTATCACTACCACTTTGGGTCTTGGCAGAAGCTCGGGTTGGTCGAGGCACCTACATCTCTCAAGTTAATGGGCTTCCCTTCTAGGCATGTCTCTCTAAGCCTGCCCAGTAGCAAGTACATTGGCCAAATGGGCCCCGATCTGCCAGTGCCAGTGAGTGTTCACCTTCATGATGTTCAGTTTGGTGTTACACTGCCAGATCAGGGGGAGGAGCTCCCGAATAAGAGAATTGTCTCGCTCTGAGTCGGAATCCTTTCGATCTTTTCCCTCAATACACTCGGCAAGACTCTTGAGCTGAGATATTCGGGCAATATCCCATCTCATTCTTCATCAACTTACATCACAACACTTCTACTTTCATCGCTTCACTCTCTCGACTCACACTAAAAACCTTTGGCTTTCATCTTCATCTCACTTCTATCAACTTACACAAGAGCACTTCTACTCTCATCATCTCCCTCTCCCTCAACTCATATCACAACACTTCCGCGCCTTCCATCACCAGCAAGTCTTGTTATCAAAGATAACTCTCTTTATCAACCACTCTCATCAACCTCTCCCTCTCTGCACTCACATCACATCACAGCACTCCGACTCTTACCATCAACGACGCCCCTTCTCCACAAACCCTGATCATCAACGACTCAGACCTCATCTTCACCATGTTTTCCTTCTTAACCACCAAGAAGACCGTGGTTCGCAACCGCGAGCTCGGTCCCGGCGGCGTCCAACTCAAGGACTACGGTATTCCCGGTCGTATCAATCTTGTCGAGGCCCTTTCCGACATGGGCATAGAGGATGACCAAGCCTCTGATCACCTCGATGACAACGATGTCTGGGTCGACTTGGATACCCAGAAGGACTCTATCAAGGCCGCCCTTCAGCCCAAGTCTGACCTCCAAGCCACTGTCAAGACTACTGAGGAAACCGTCAATGAACTTCAGGCCTGCATCATTGAGGACTACTGGACTGAGGAGGCGATCCAGCGTCGAGCTGCGGCCGCTCTCGATGAATCGGTGCACAACTGGTTAGAGAGCATTGACGAGTCTGATGTTGCCAACGAATCCAACAACTCATCTGAAGATGAGCACTCTGTCTCTTCAAAGGAGTCATCTGGCGCCAAGGCCAACGTCTACCAACTCCCCAAGTTCGAGACCTTCCAGAAATCCAAATTCAACGGTCCCGTCTTTGATAAAGAGAAACGATTGACTGCTTTCAACGACCGCATCCTTTCCTCTGCTGTCTTCTGGGGAAAAGTCGGCAACGAATCTGACGACAACATGTCCGCTTTCTTCAAGCCTGGCAACTAGATGACTCGCAATTTTGGTGCTGTTTGTGTCTGAGGTTGTAACATGATGACGCTCTTTCGGAAATGTTTTCTTGTTGAGATGATTGTTTCCGCTCATGGTACAGGATTTGCATTGGGCTCTGGAGTTTTAGCATGGTAATGCTTCTTCAAGAATATTCTCTCGCTGGTACGAGAAGATGACAGACTACGCAAGGTGCTATGGGCTCTGGTATATGTCTGGGATATTCTCCCGAGATGGATGTCCATTGGGATAAGTAAACTAAGTCTAGGTACTGGCAGAGGTAGTCTAGCATGAATTGAGTAATAGTACTAAACTCTGACCCAACATGCAATTGTTACAAGCCCCATTTCTTTAGCCGATATTACTATTTTATGCAAAATCCTGCATAAAACTCGCATGTACCTCGGGTGAGACCCGAGGGCTCACATTTGACAATGGGTCGTTTGTTTCGTTTAACATGGTCCACCATCCGTCAACCGTCGCATCCAACGGTCGAACAATGCCGGGGTAAATGATGCGTCCGTTTAAACTAAAAATCCCTAGTCCCATTACGTGTCATTTCCCCCTTGTCAAAGGATCCAGGGATTTTCTTCTACAGCAATTAACAGGTGGGGGGTCCGAAAGTCTGTTCTAGGCAGGCAAATAAAAAAAATGTCATGAGCGTACCCGAGCTGTTGGCTCTAGTAATCAACGTGCTTTAGTGTTGCAATGCTACGACGTTGAGATGCATGGCACCCATGGCATTTGCGGGAATTAGGCATGCCACTAGCTTTTGCTCCGCTTGACCTGACAGTGGACGAGTTATTATCTGTCGAGGCAATCATAATGCTGACTGCAAGGGTTTCAGGGGATCCTGATCTGCATTGTGTCACCCATTTGGCCGGATCCTTTGGTTACCTTTGGATGGGGCAGCGTAGTATTTTCGTATGGAACCGTTGCCTGCGTCCCAAGTGGGTATACGACCCGTGTCGTTGGTCCAGGGGTCTTCAGCACATGTCAGTCAAGTCCGTGGGCCATGGTATGATTGCAGAGCCCGCTCGGTCTCGCTTGCTGAGTCTTACTGCAAGTCAAGTATGGTGGATGCTACTCTGCATGACTCCACGCGTACGTCTCGTCACCAGAAAAGCGCCGGGTCTTATCACATCACCCATGCCCGTGCCCATGCCGGTACTGCCATCGAATCACACCAGGAGATGGGCCATCACGTGCCGAGCTAGCAAGCAGGATAACGATATCAGTCAGAAAAACAAACACCCTGGATGCAGAGCCGTTGGGTGGTTTATCACATCCTTGTTAGCTTCACTTGTTTGAACCCCTGGCCCGTTGTAGCCGTTATGGAGTCGTCCCGAACCGATGCTGCCGTCGTCAGTTCATGGTCCGTTCACCGCCGCGGCAATCGAAAAAGAACATAAAGCCTACGGGTGGCGCAATTCCTCGCGGGAAGTTCTGGGTAGATCCGTTCGTTATCCAAGCTCCTTCTTCTTATTCACATACACAATGCCTCACAAAGACTTGCCCATTAGACCTCTGGTCCGTGCTTTTGACCCCGTTGGCCCAGATACTCTTGGGCCACCAGACCTTGACTTTGCTTCACTGTTCAGAGAGACAAACGTCCCTGAAGATGCTCCTCTGACGCTGTATCCTGAACAGCTGGGCGTGCCATGGCATACTTCTCTCCCTTGGGTGAGACAGTCCAAATGGTGGGTACAGGGCGAAGTAGCTGGAAGGGATCTGGTGAATCGAATCAGTGCCGATAAAGCGTCTGAGAGAGGAGCTCTACCTGTGGAGTTTATGGACGAGCGCCGAAAGGGAAAGATTGACGAGCTTGTTGAAGATGCGGTTTCATGCGCCGTTTACCTGTATCCGTCATCGTCCCGAACTCGAATAGAACTGTTGACGCAGGCTCTTCTTCTTCTATATTTCCACGATGGTATGTATATATCCCACTCAACGTCGATTTCGCTAACACTGATCTAGATGTTATGGAACGCGGTGCAACACAAGATGTACGTTGAACAGATACCATGACTTTACAGGACTGACCCCCTGTAGGAAACCACAGTTGCTGATGATTTCGTAACCATGAAACCTAAGAACAAACAAATGAAGCGTTTCTACAATGAAGTTATGGAATGTGATCCCATTCTTGGCCCTGGTCTTCTCCAGGCCATTGGCCTATTCGTCAATGCAGGACGCAAAAAGTCACCATTCAAGCAAGATCAATACGCAACTTTAGCCGAGTACATCGACTACCGCCGCCATGATATTGCCAAGCCGTGAGTTCCTTCCTCCAATTCCATTAGGGCATACTAACCCCCTTCAGCTTCATGGTTGCCGCTATTCGCTTTGGAACAGGTATTCACCATACCCCCAAGGAAATCGCTCCCTTTGCGGAGCTAGAAGAGCTCTACGTGATACACTCCATGCTCATCAACGATCTCTACTCCTACGATAAGGAGATCCACGAGTCACGCACCATCAACGCCTCTGTCGTCAACGCAGTACATGTCATTGAAAAACTCATGTGTGTACCGCCTCATTTGGCAAAGACTATTACTCGAACGATGAGCTTCGATGTTGAGAAGAAGTACTACGCCGAGTCTGAGAAGTTCATGCGTGATCCGGCGTTGAACGATAATCAGCGTACTTATGTCATTGCGCTTTTTGATTGTTTGACTGGGAATCTATTTCATCATGCTACGCTGGGCAGATACACTCCATATGCGGAGTTTGTTTTTGATTGCAAGACTTAAAGATGGTTTGGGTTGTTCATAGCCAGCATTGCATTACCTTTCCATGACAGCGTATACGATTTCTTTTTTCCTGACACTTGCCTCGGTCTCGTTTGCGTGAATTTCTTCAGTGTTACCTTGGCATGGATGGATGATTCCAAACCTTCGGGACCTCCCAAAGGTGTCGGAGCTAAACGAGCCGTCAGAACCAGACGAATTTCAGTGCGACTTCATGCCCAATTAGCGCAAAAAGCCGTATGCATGCAACGTCACATCGCGAGTAAATACCATCGGGCTCACCGTTTCACTTCCATCCGTAGTTCGAGCCAACAAACCAGTCGCATCACTTGTCCTGTCAACAAAGTTCATCCGGGGAAGCTTATTCATCCTGCCTGAGTTCAAACACCGCGAGAGTTTTGCGTACGCATATGCTCCGAGCCGGGTGTCGGTTATCGTCTGATACGTTGATCATATCCCGAATATGGAACTCTTATCAGCAACCCCATGTCGATAGTAACCCCTGGGCATTGCTGACATATTTCTGGGGTAATCATCAAGAATTACTCCGCAGGACATGTATAGTATGCTCGAAACGGATAAGATGTGATACGCCAATCATCTTATCCGTGGGGTGAAGTGCTTCACCGCCTGTTGGTTGTGTTTACGAAGAGGCTGGGCCTGTGTGTACGGCTTGGCTCCGATTGAAGAGGCGGGAATAGAAGACTTGACTAGTTATAACCGAACGCGAACTATAGAAGGATTTGGAATGGTGTCCGAAGAAAAGAGCCGCGTGTAGTGATATGATGTTAGCATTGGAGAGCTAACAAATAATCCTGGTATTGCTACAACTATAAACAATCGCTAAAGGAGCGGTATGATAACAGAACCAACATAGAGCAACACCCAACGCCATGGAAAGTCAAACTCCCGCTATCAACATCCCAGCAGTTAAACGAATGACAATATCCTTGCAATACTAGTTCGATCCAACACTAGTCTTCAGAGACCCATGAAGACGCAAAAGCGGATTCTCAATGCCACTTCCAAGTGCATCAAATCCCCGCGTACCATCGCCGTTGATCTGAGCTCTGATCAAATCCCCCAAACGCTGGCGCAGCTCTGGCGTAAGCTTGCCATCAGTCACTGCCAGACCGCCTAGGAGGTCGCTCAGCATATTCATGAGTGGGTTGAGCGATGCTTTCAGGCTAAGCTTGAGACCGAGCGTCTCGAGGAGGTCGTTGACGATGTCGAGGAGTTCTTTGACGAGTTCTTCGACTAGATCGAGCACGTCGGCGCGTTGGTCGCTAGTGAGTTTGAGGTTCTTGGTGGTGGAGAGTCTGGTTAGGGCGCCGGAGACGGCAGCGCGGATTTGGATGATTTCCTTGAGGGCGTCGGTGGTGCCTTTGTTGCGAGTCTCGGTTCCGGCCTGAACTCTGAGGAGTGTTCCATCTGATAGTGTTAGTGTGTATTGAGCTTATGAACAGCAGGACTCATACTAATTCTGTCACCTCGGGCAGTGACTTGAGCAACAAGACTGTCCAATGAATCAACAAGATCCTGGCCGTTCTTGAAGCCAGTCGACGAAGACTTAAGCAATCTCTTTGAATGAGTTGTCTTGGGCTTTTTTCCAGACTTGGTCTTCTTAGCCGACGCTTTGGCAGAGGGTTTCTTCGCTGTCTTCTTCTTCTTAGGTGTAGGTTTGGAGGACCGCTTGACTTTTACATTCGTTGTGGCGGTTTGTCCTGCCTTTTGCTCAGCGCGGAGGGCGTCGAGGTCGACTTTGACGCTGGGAAGACCATTGTAGGGAATAGTGTCGACGAGATGAGATGATTTCTTGACGAGAGCTGTGCCTGTAGTTGGTGCAGCGAAAGAGCTGCCCAGGAGAGCTACAGTGGCGATGAAGAAGACTTTCATGATGGGGTTTTGAGCAGTATGATAGACAATTTTGTTCAGCGTGGTATGGACATGCTGTCCTAACACGAAGGCGACTCGGAGACATTTATAAAATTCCTCTTGGCCCAGGGATTCAGAATAAAGTTGGAATTTGCCTCATGCGACAGTTGAAGTTATCGTCATATTGTCGATCTTCTGATCAGTCAACCATCATATCATGAGATGACATAGTTCTTATGCTGAACCAACGATCAACCTAGAGCCGCTGACGCGAGTTGCGTTCTTGTACAGACATCTACTATGCGTTTAAAGGTTTACAGTTTGGGACTGGTATGAAGTTACCGCGAAGAGATACTGTGGCTTGCCGATCATGCCCAAAGCCCTGACAATCAAGATTGAGAGGGTCCATCGACAGATCCGGACATTTTTCTCTCGGTAGTCAGCACGTCAGTTCCTGGTGGCCCTGGTAGATCGGCAAATCATAATGGGGTGGTGGCCTTTTAGAGTCAGGCACAATCGTGGTCCCTTGGACCCTTCATGATTGTCGCCGGATGACGTCGCTTGAGGTTTGGCGCGCGAACAATTTCGTGTAGGATCGACCAATATCTGTAAGCAGACTCATTCATCCTACCTTGCTTGAATATGTGGTGTCCAAAGAACTTGTCTTGTCTCATTCCACATGAGCTGACGGTATCCGCATCCGGTTTCTTGCTATTATGATGTTGCAATGAACAAAGAGGGAAAACGTTTCGACAAGAACCGTTCAGCGAAAACGTTAACAATGAGATTTAACTAACCAGACGGTAAAAACATTAAAATTCCATACTGAAGCGCCATAATGGAGGTTTGCCCAGAGGTCTCTAGAGAGGCTTCACTAAATCAATGTATCCAGTGAATTAAGTGCAGGGTAAGACAGATCCATAAGAGAGGCCCGCCCCACTAATCCTGCCACTCCAGAGAGAAAAGACACGTCTCCACATCGCCAAAACAAAAAGCAAACATCGCGAGGACGTGCACAGCGCAAAAGAAAGGGTCTGGCCGGGGATTGAACCCGGGACCTCTCGCAAGCAATGCTATAGGGCTGTAGGGTAGCAATGCTATAGGGTTTTCCCTAAGCGAGAATCATACCACTAGACCACCAGACCGGACCAAGTTCTGAAGAACTTATTGTGGATTGCTGATTTGGGAACACCAGAATCATGCTCAAGAACACCGTTAGTGACGAGAGAGAAAGCCAAATGACTCAGATTTAATAATAACTACATCGTTCGTCTGTTTTAAAAGTGCCTTATGCTCGTTCTTACCAGACACATATATCTAGTTACCCAAGAAGCGCAGTACACATAAAAGCCTTTGTTTTCTCATTAGAATTACACAAATCCAATAGCATCACGTGTCTGTAACATATATTGCGCCTACGCCAAGGGGCATAGGTTGCCAGTTATATATACATCGGCAACAGCACTTTATCAACAGTCGCAACACTGAAACTTTTCTATATCTCAGTATGAACTTGCGTAGCGAATGTAAAGAGTCCTTTGCCTGGACGGCTGCCAAGAGCAACCCCTCCCTCACAAGCTCCAAGACCCATCATCTTCCTCATCGAGACTGGACGCAGGCGGTTGAAGGAGGCTGCAATGTCTGTACATTGCTGCAAGATGCGCTGAAACCTGGAGTCGCTGCTCACCTTGAGAAGCTTCCTCCTGGACTTCTCAAGAACACAGCCTGGCCTATGGAAGAGTCTCTCGATGCTTTCCTCATATGGACAAAGCTCGCTGTTTCTCATGAATACCCAAGTGTTAGAGTCTGCTTAGAATTCAACGCGTCAACAAAAGATCTGGAAGGCCCGCCCCGAGAAGCAACCGATGTGATTCCCACGCAGCTGGATCTCTACCATGGCTCTGTCGCGAGCCCTGCGTCGTCGTTGCAAGAGAGTCCATCGAGTGACTCGCATGCTGCTTGGGGTCTGATGAGGCATTGCATTAGTCAATGTAAGCAAAAGCACCTTGATCGCGGTCTCAGGACTGGTGACGCAGGGCTATGGTTCCCAACTCGACTCCTCGATTTGGGACACCTAGAATCAATAAACACGCCGCGGCTCATCGAGACAGCGACCAGCCTACCGAAAGGCCTTTACCTAACTCTCAGCCACTGCTGGGGGAAGAAGCAGCTGATCTGTGCCGCGGAAGAAAATCTGCAAATTCTGTATAATGGTGTCTCCAATCTACCGCAAACATTCCAAGACACCATCGCCGCAACGAGAAACTTGGGCTATCGTTATCTCTGGATAGATAGTCTCTGCATCGTGCAAAATGACCACAACGATTGGGCCCGAGAAGCAGCTCTGATGCACAGAGTGTATACCGAGGCAGATTGTAACCTTGCCGCGGCAGCTTCACGAGACAGCAGTGGAGGCCCGTTCTTCAAACGCCAAGGATTACACGGCCAAAATGTCGTGAAGTGCGTGCGAGGGGATGCCATTGACCTCTTTGTCGACGGAGACCTATTCCTGAAGGAAGTCGAACGCTCCCCTTTGCAAACGGTGAGGGATTCCCATATTTCTGTAACAACGTCCGTTTGGTGAGATTCTGATAGTTACCCAGCGTTCATGGGTGTACCAAGAACGGCTGATGTCAAAAAGAACAATCCACTTCCGCGAAAAGTCAGGTCTTCTGGGAGTGCGATCATCTTTGTGCTTGTGAGGTATTTCCTGACGGGCTTCCTGATTACCTTAGATATGATGGGAAAGCGAAGTTTGCAGAGGACCTTGGTAATGCAAAAGGTTTGTTGAGCCGAGATCTGAACGCAAATGTGAATCGCATTGGTCCAAACCCGTTTCAGCTTTGGTCAGGTCTTGTTAGCCACTACAATTTTCGCGACATGACGAAATCGAATGATCGACTGCCCGCCTTATCTGGTATCGCGAAATGGCTACAGCCGCATCTCGGAAATCCGGAATATCTGGCTGGCATTTGGAACAACGGCGATCTTCATCGTCAGCTTGCATGGTACACATACAATACCAAGAATTCAAGGTCGCAATACAGAGCTCCGAGTTGGTCCTGGGCATCAATAGACAGCCGCATATTTTGGTCGAATCCGCCCGGGGGGTTTACTCCTCAGTCAGAGATCATCGACATCTCGACCACTTGTGGCGATAGTGATCCCACAGGACCAGTCACTGGTGGTAATATCCTGGTCCAAGTTAATATGGGCCGTGTTCAGGTCATAGTCTAGAATATGAAGCATAAGGTTGTTAATACGCAAAGGCATGGTGATAAGTGTAGTAAAGATCATGCAGAGCTAAGAAGACAGCTGAAGAGCATGTCTAGCTTCCTATCCAACATTCTACTAGCGTAAGGGGTATATGGGTAGAACTCCCAGGTAAGATATCAAGAGTGGGCATGAGGTACTCTGTACTGGCCACTAGTCCCTGGCGGAGACGGGCCTCCATTCTTGAAAGATGTGACATACGTAACTATCCCACTAAGTGTTTATGCATGTTATACAAAGGTTAAAGGAGTCAGAGGCATGGGAGTTGATGGTTATTCAAATCTGATGAACGAGGAATAGTCGCCCAGAAATAAAAAGACGAGATGAAGGGAGTGTCATGCAGCATTGTATGCAGCAAGAGGATGAAACAAGTATATGATTGGGGATACGAACTCTGGGCTAGAGATGTGCAAGTGTTTGTCTATCGGTATCATAACAAACACCGAGATCCACATTACCCCGGATTTTATCATCCACGATGACATTGACGATCCAGCCAAGGATTTGAACCAGATACCAAGCCGGATACCGATCCTTTGCTAAGAAATCTACCTTATCTAGACAATTATTACCTGGTCCATCATCACCTGAACAGTAGATCATGGCAGAAATTACTCATTTGAGAACCAGCATCGCTCCATGAAAAGCAAGCCCCCAAACACTCCCTTGTGACAAATCGCACGAATCACAGTACCAGGGCTTTCAATACTCTCACGCGGCTGGAACTCTGTACTGCGGGGGCTCGACCAAAATAACTAACCTCAAAGCGGTAATTTTAGTCTGATATTCCTTCTTCACCACCGAATTTGTGGAGTTTCGCGTAACGCCTCATGGTCTATACTAAGATTCGAGATCGTGCCGGTCTGGAACACTTGCTTGCGGGCGCAAGAGAATCTGGGGTATTACGTTTTGAGTTGACACTGGTTTGTATCTCTAGGCCATATCGATGATGCGCGTGTAGGTCTCTCGGAAATCTACCTATCAAGTTGTTGGATCGGCGTACCTAGTGTGTTTAACCGTTGACTTTATTCTCTGAAGGGGGCGTTTCCCCGCAACTTTTGGGTTTGCCGACTAGCTGGGCCTCGTGGCATATACAAGCTGAGCACCTCGCTCTTCATTCTCCAGAATCCCTGTGTTTTAGTGGATAGCTCTCATCAGAAAACATCACAATGACGGACCATGCACATAATTCCCAAGGCGAAGGCCATCTTCGGCCTCGGCTATCAAAGATTACAATGGTAGCCATGACCTTTGCCATTCTCAAGTGTGTCTCTCCCAATCTCTCCGTCCAAACCGTTTTCTGATGTGAAGTCTAGCACGTGGATCTGTCTAGCAGGAAGTCTATCTATTGTTCTTCCTTCTGGCGGATCTGTTGCGTTCTTGTATGGCTTCATCTTCTGTGTCTTTTGTAATTTCGCGCTGGCTGCTAGTTTGGGTGAGTTGGCGGCGATTTGGCCGACTGCTGGTGGACAGTATCACTTTCAGTGGGCATTGACCTCTGAGAAGTGGAGGAAGGTCATGGTGAGTTCTAAAATGCGTGATTTTTGGGAGAGTATTGACGATAGCAGAGTTTTGCGGTTGGGTATATCAATATTTTTGGATGGCTGACTCTTGTAACGACCGAGGGTTTCTTCGCCGGTTTGTAATTCTGCGCGGTTAAGGGTACGGAAATTGACGTTTATAGCACAATTTATCTCGGCAGCATGCGTCGTAGCGTCCGATGGAAACTACGTTGTAGCAGCATGGAAGACGTACCTAATCTTCATGGCCGTCCTCACATTCGGCAGTCTCTCCATGACCTTCGGCAACCGAATCCTGGGCGCTTGGAACAACCTCGCCCGTTAGCCTTCTAAATCCCCTTCACTGCGAGCTTTGACTGACGTTGTAGTGTACTGGTCCATTCTCAGTGTTTTCGTTGCCAGCGTCGTCCTTCTCTCGACATCCGATAAAACCGACCCCGAATTCGTCTTTGCGACATTTGCGAACGAAACAGGCTGGAACGACGGAATTGCGTGGATCTTGGGTCTTTTGCAGTCAGCGCTGTCCCTAATCGGATACGATGCTGTGCTGCACATGACGGAGGAGATGCCGACGCCGTCTCGGGACGCTCCTTTGGCGATGGTATACGCTGTTGGTGTCGGGGGAACAACGTAGGTCGACCTCTTGCTAAGCACGGTATATGCTAACGAAAGTAGCGGAACAATCTTCATCCTCGTCATGCTCTTCTGCCTTACCGACCTCTCCGGAATCGTCGCTACATCAACAGGCATGCCCATCGTCGAACTCATCCTCCAAGCAACGGGCAGCCGCGCGGGCACCACGTTCCTGACGCTCATGCTGGCAATTTGCTTCATCCACGGAACCAACGGCTCGATTACCAGCGCCTCCCGACTCCTATACGCTATGGCTCGTGATAAAGGTACTCTGTATCACGAGTACTTTAGCCACATCCATCCTCGATGGGAAGTACCCGTTCGAACTATTGTTCTGACCTGGGTGTTCAATGCATTCTTTGGATTGTTATACTTAGGACCGACTGTTGCGTTTAATGCGTTTATTTCGAGCTGTACGATCTTGTTGAACATGTCGTATGCCATTCCGGTTGCGACGCTTATTATTCGTGGGAGAGATACTTTGACGAGGTTCCAGAGTGCTGATACACCCTGGAGGTTTGGAAAAATTCGAGGTCTGATCATCAACTACGTTGCTGTTCTTTACGTCTTCATCACATCGATCGTAAGTCACACTCTTCAGTCTCGACCAACACTGCCAAGCTGACCATTTTCTAGTTCTTCTGCTTCCCACCTGTTCTGCCGGTCGACGCCAGCTTGATGAGTATATCTCCCTCCCTTTCTTCTCTTGATCATACCCTGACAACAGAGTCAGATTACGTCTCGGGTGTCATTGGCATCTTTGCCATTTTCTTAACAGGATACTGGGTGTTGTACGGAAAGAAGACATTCCAGGGCCCGGTATGTTCTATTTCGTGCTTTCGGGAAATATTACTGATGATTGTGACAGGATCTCGATGTGATTCTTGGAGAAAGACCGGACCTTGCCGAAGCCACGGATGAGTTGGCGATGGAAGAGAAGAAGGTTGAGAGTCCGACGGAGTGATGTACTGTACTATAACGGGGCTTATATATCTTATATTTAATGACTTGAATGAACCTTTATAACGAAATTGGTCCAAACCAGCCATTTCCTTCAATCGGCAATATGCATCTTGTTCCGAAAGGCTGTTGAGTTGGGCTAGCGGAAGCGCACTGTCTTTCATTGGCTCACCAGACTCCGGCTCTCTTTGCGGATCCCTCCGCTTCGCCTAATGAATCTGCTTATCGCCACTGACTAACAAGTACAGTAACACATTGTTATCCGTAGCTTTGCCCTCTTCGGAATTGTACCGGAACAGAGTCATTTCGTTGGTGACTCAATCTGACTGCGACATCTCAAGATATCATGCCTCCAATGTCAGTGATCAACTACCGAGCCCTACCAACTCAACGGTCTTCAATACGACGTAACTTTCGGCCTTGCGGAGTTGCAAACCCGTCTCCAACAAATCACAATCGAGCTTACCAATTCCGCGGCTCCCGCTAAACCAATCTTATCACCGCGCCCTCCAACTTCTGCGGGGAAGCCCAGTTCACTTCCACTTCAATTCTTTATCATCAATTGCCTGAGCACGTTTTTATCCTCTCAGCCCGCCCCGTAAACTTGCTCAAACCCTATACAAACTCGCCATGGAGGAGCCGGAGTCAAGTGCCAGGTCCACAGCCAAACGGAAGCTCCCCGTCAGATCGAGATCCGGATGCTTGACCTGCCGGACCAAACACGTAAGTCGATTTCCGAGAAGGCGGATGAGCGCGACTGATAAGAAATAGCTGAAATGTGATGAAGCGAAACCAGAATGCCAAGTTTGTATATCGCGAGGTGTTCAGTGTGGAGGATATCAGCGCGGTTTGAGATGGTCTACCAAACATGAAAAACCAGCTGAACTCGCTGAGCATACATTCCGGACATCACCAAAGCAATCCTGCGGCACCAAGAAGCGTCGCGGTAGACCGCCAAAACGACAACTAGATACTGCATCTACTGCCTCGTTCACCACTGCTGGTTCGGTCTACAGCTCTAACGATGCGAATCAGGGGGTTTTCGGTGAATTTATGCTCAACACACAGCCTTTGGAGGCCCTACAAGATACCCAGCCTGTGGAATCTGAAATGAGCCCAACAGATGATTTCATATCTCAATTCCCCCTCGATCTTCCAGTTGAAGGCCTTCCGATGTCAGAGTTTGAATGGACGCCAGACACGCTGGATCTAACGACACCGACATTTGACAATTTTTCCGATACGAGCACCGACCTTGCTCTTTTCCCAGTCCAGCAAAACTTCTCAACATTATTCGTTCCTCCACCGATAACAGACCCCTCAACTCAACTCGTTGAATACTGGTTTCGCGATATCTGCTCTTTATGGTCGCAATATGACTCACCCACAAACTCCAATCGTATGCTGGCAACAACTCTTTGGTCGACTTCGGAAGCTGTATCGACCAGTTTGCAGAGCATGTCATCAGCGTATCTCTCATCCAAGATGCCGCATATGAAGAAGACTTCTATCGCCATGATGAAGAATGCTACGGATGTTATCGAGGCAGAATTACGTGTTGTCAAATCATCGCCAAATCTGGATACTGTACCCATGGGTCTGATATATGGGTTGTTTTGTATAGGCACGAGCATTTGCTGGTTGAACGCAACACAGTTAGGTATACCATTTCTCAGAGAGGCAAAAGCTCTTTTGCACCGGATAAACAAGCAAAAACGACGTCTGTCAGAGGAAGAGCGGAAACTACTCAACATTTTCAACAAAAGCTGGACGTACTGCGAATTGCTACTCTCTGTCGTATCAGACACAAACCCTTATATAACATACGAGGCCGAAGAAGTAGAGGATATCAGTGCAGACGAATACCCAACGGCTCTGCCAACCGAACCTGTCGTCGATGACATGCCGCATCCTTGGACGGGTGTTTCAAACACAGTATCGCGACTTCTGACGCAGACACTGAGACTCTGCCGTAATTACAGATATCACGTTAAACATCCTGGACCTTTTGCGACGCGCGATCACGCTACTGCACTAAACATGATCGAAGAGGCCAAAACATTAGAGGAAAAGCTGCTAGGGTTGGATTTTGAGTCGGCACCTGCGAATACCGAGACGGGAGATCAGAAAACACCATGTCGTCATCTAGTCAACGTCGCTGAGGCGTATCGCCTCGCTGGTCTTATACACATCTACCAAACATTCCCAGAGCTAGTTCTTCTGAGATTACCTGATAACCTCTCCGGTCCAGCAGATGCACATATCCCATGGGAGGAATGCATCACACCACTAAGTCTCCGTCTAACGAAACTCATCGAGCAACTCCCTGCCGACTCAGGTAGTAAAATGACCCAACCCCTGCTCTGCATCACCGCCAGCACCGGTCTACGCTTCGAGCCCTCCGATATAACCTCCAGCCCCGAAACCCAAGCCCCTCTCGCGACACCAACGCCTTTCGACCTCGGTAACACAGAGCATTGCGGGTTATCAGATTATATCGGACAACTTATCCAAGCAGACGAAGATATCGAGCGGTTATCTACAACTACTGCTACGGAGTCGCGAATGAAGATTGTTGAGGCGAGATGTTTTATCGTTGGGAGGCTCGATGCGTTGGAGGCGCTACTGCCGCCGAGACCGATTGTTGTAGCGAAGACGCTGGTGCAGACGATTTGGAATGAGTATGATAAGGAGAAGTCGGGTGCTGCGAGTGTGCATTGGATTGATGTCATGGAGGAGAATAATTTGCGGTCGTTGTTTGGATAGTGATACCCAGAATGAGCTCGAAATTGACTGTAAAACTTCTTCCTATTTACCAGTCTTGATATTGAAGTCAGTCTGAAGCCTGGCTTTCGCAGACCGCTCAAGATTCTGTTTCCAGGGGCTTCGCTACAAGACTGAGTAGCAATTCATGCCATGGTCTTAGTGAGCACTATTGAGTTTATACGCTTTGAAACTGAAGTCTCTATATTAACTCATGTTTCTATATATCCCCGGCTAGATAAGCCCGAAAGCTCGAGATTATATACATCGAAAGCAACATCTCCACTATTCCCCAGTGATTCCAGAGGTCATCAATACCTCGTTAAAGACACTGGCACCTAGATGGTTCCGAAACCAGCACTAGCAGCAAGACCAGTGATGGAAGAAACAGGCTTAGCCTCAGCGCCCTTTCCGCCAAAAGTGCTGAAGAAGCTAGAATCGGTACCAGACAGAGAACCAGAGTTGTCGTACTGGTTAACCTCGCAGACGTGGCCAACACCGCTGGAGCAAGCAGCGTTGGCGGAAGCATCGGGGCTGGCAAAGATGGCACCGGTGGACCCCTCCTCGATAGCGGCCTTGACGTCCTGGAAGAGGTTACCCTCGGCGAGAATCTTGGCTTGGTCGCTGGTCTCGAATGCGTGGCCGGAGTTGTCGGACCAGTAGTTGTTGACGGCGTGGAGTACGGTGTTGCCGGCGACCTTGGGGGCGCGGCCCGAGGTCTTGGTGATGTAGTTGTTCTTCATGGTGATCATCTAGTGATTGTTAGCACAAATACCTAGGCTGGACATGGTTGGGGCTTGGAACTTACGTCACTGGAACCAGTGAAGTACATGGACCAGTACTGGTGTCTATCACAAGTAGCAGACCACTGGCTCTCGCCGTCGATGTGGTTATTGGTGATAGAGACTCGGTTATCAGCGTTGGTGCCAAGGACGATGTGCTGTCGGCCAATGTTGGAGGTTGTGACGTGATCGATCCAGACAAGATCAGCTCCATCAAGGGTAATAGCGTCTCCACCCCAAACATACTGAGGGTTCAGTTCGGTAATATGGATGTTCTGAATAATAATATTCTTAGTCCCCTTGATATAAAGACCCTTGCCCTTAATAACACCATTCGCACCAACACCAACAATCGACTTATCCGAGTTGACGATAATTGGGTTCAAGCCTGCCTTATCGTAGCTAACATCGACCTTGGGGGCGTCAGGCTGATAGTTGTTACACCAATCATCCTTGTTGATAGCCGTCTGGCAGCCCGAGCCCGTACCCCAAGGCGCACAGCCCTGTTCGGACGCAGTGCCCTCGGTACCGGTAAAGTCGAACTCCTGGTCGAGCAGGATGACGCGTGTGGTAGAGTCGCCAAGCATAGAGACCAGCTCATCGGTTGACTTGGGGTACGCGCCCTCGGCGCTGCCACCGCCTGTGACTTCGGAGGCGAAGCCCTCGGGGGTACCGGTAACGCCGGCGGCGGAAACGTTGGAGACCAGCGCGGCGACAGCCACGGAGAGAAGAGAGAGAGACTTCATGGTGAAGAAGAAAAAAAAGAATGTGGTGAAGATAAAACAAGAAACGAACGAATGAAGAGCGGAAAATGGGAATAGAGAGGTGAGTTAGTAGGAAGGCATTGGTATATTTATCTCAGCCATCTTCTTCTCTCGCAGGCTGTACCGTAAGCGGCGGAGAATTTCATGTTGTCCTAGAAATCTTCCAGAAAAAATGGTCCTGTTTTGTAATTTGAAACTTGAGACAGGCCGTATCGCGACCTAGTTGTTAGCATCCCGACAACGCCAAGAGTAGCTAGACGTCGTTATTGGCGGACTTTTGGCGTTGCTGTTTTATTCCGTGGAACGTCGGCAATATTTTTGGGAATATGAAACTTGATGACATGGTTGAGCTTGGGATTAAAGGGTTAGTCTTTTGTGGGGAGCGTGTTTCAATGATGCGAGTTGAAACGAAGGGATCAAGCTTCTTTAGCTTGGTGCCAAGTTTTGCTAGAAGTGATGATGATCCAGTTTAAGAGTAAAGGAACAAAGAATGCCAAAGTGTCGTCCACTCAAAAGTCTTGGCCTGAGCCTCATTCTATCAGTGTTTACCCAAATTCACCATCCATCAATTGCTTCACTGGGGATCGAGGTTGATGAAGAGGAGCCGCATCCTGGTTAGAACAGTGGGCCAGTAGCAGGTCGTCAGCACGGCCACTTGTTTACGCACCACGGGACTTAATAATATGCTTATCCTTGAGGCGAAAGACGATGAAACCTGGCTTAAATAAGGCTATTTGTTTCACATAAGAAGAAGCAATCAGCTCATGACTCTCGATACGTTATATCAGTGACTTTAATGAGTCGTGGACCAAGTATACACAGGCTGAGCAGCTTGTCACTGAAGACTTCTGCTCTCTATGGCAAATCCCCAAGACAATTGCAGCTCGGAGCGGGTGATGCAGTTCCTCTCAGCACCGAAATTAGTACGCGTATACTACATAGATGAGCGGCAATGTCAGGCCAGCCTTGGAATTAAACCGGATATATCATTCCTTCAGCCTCAAACGCATTGGTGCGAAAAATATGATGCGGCAATCTAATCTATCGGATGGTAATTATGATCAGCGCAGTGGATACACATTACGCAGCACGGAATGTGGCTCTCTCAGGATCTGATTGAAGCGAAGCTCGCCGCGAGATAACCAATTGCTAGGCCAGAGTAACCCGCCCAAGGGGAGGAAGAAAATATGAGACTTTAGAAGGGGATGCTAAAATAAACTTGGTAAAGAGTCACCTAAGCTTAGGCCAAGTGACCTAAGTCTTTTGGTCATTTAGGATCAAGCTGCTCCCCTAGCCAGAGTCAATCACTTTAGCCAGAAGCCCACTGATACCTGTTTAAGAACTTCATCACATATCCTGCCGACCAAGTTTCTCCCCCAATCTGGTTGCCACAATCCTCCCAACCTCCCTCAACGACGCCGCCCCAATCATCTCCAACACACTGACTTGCAACCCAAATACTTGACTAAACCACCGCCGCAATTCAATCGCAGTAAGTGAATCGAGGCCCATCTCAGATAGTCTGAGGTTAGGATCAACAGGTCCATCCGGCCTGAGAAGAAAGTCGTTGACCTTTCTACCAATCTCCATAGATAGAAAGTCAATCGACTCTTCCTTTGTCAGCGTTTCAATGGCATCTCCTCCTTCACTGACGCTCTGTAGAAAATCTTTAAGTTGACTCCTCTCGCCTCGCGTGTCGGATTGGTCTCCAGTAGAAAGATTGTGATATGCGCCCATTCGACGATCACGGCGCCAATTGGTAGGATTCTTGGCATCGTCGAGGTGGAGATGTGACCTCATACCTATCACAATATGGCCGTTGTTCTTCCAAGGTGACCACTCACTCGACGCGAGATTCTGGAAGCTACCGGCAGAACGATGACTGTTTGGTGCGGAATTGAACAGAGAGGCCTCTACACTTTCAAGAAACTCCTTCTCTCTAACGGTGTGTAGACCTTGGAGTTTAATGCTGCGAAGCGCGGATGGATTCTCTGCCAGGTATCCGACGTCTTCAATACCACATATTGAGAGCACCGATGCGGGAAGACCAAGAGAGTGTCTATACTGGCAAAATGATTCGGTGAATATGCATCCGGATTTGTAATTGCCCTGGCCAGGCTGGTCGGCAAATGTTACCGCGGAACTTGCTAGCCAGAAGTAGTCCAGGGGCTGGCTATGGAGTGCTCGATGGAGGTTCCAAGTTCCATTGACTTTAGGCTCGATAGCGTCTTTCCAACCTTCCCACTTCATTTCCAGCAGAGGAGCGTCCTATAACCGTTAGTTTTGGCCGCTGTAGAATCTTATGACTTACCCTTTGAACCATGGCGAGATGAAAGACACCTTTGAAGGGATATCGGGCTTTGCAGATGGCATCTTCTACGTCCTCCAGGTTATTGACACTTCCCTTGACTACAATAACAGTGCATCCCATGGCTTCAAGTTCACCAGAGAACCTGTCATCCGCCATACCACTCCTTGAGAGAAACACAAGATGCTTAGCCCCTCTCTCCACTAACCAGACGGCCAAGGCTCTACCGAGACCACCCAATCCCCCAACAAGAAAGTAAGATGCGAGAGGATCGAGTTTCAGGCTCTGGGATGTCGGTTTTGCCCCAAGCTCCGATGAATCCGCAGGCATTTCGAAGACTACCTTGCCCATGTGCTGACCGTCTTGCAGGTAGCGAAATGCCTTTTTGGCATCGCGGGCATGAAAAGACTTGACAGGCCTCAGGGCTCTGAGTTTTCCTTGCCTGAAAAACTCAAGAGTTCTTTCCATAACACTGTGGCTCTGTTAGCTCTAGGCTTGTGGACTTCGCTGAGGATATGACTTACTCCTTTACCAACATAGGCTGCTCTCCTATCAGATAATGCATGTCAATACCACAGTATGACCTGTTGTCCAAGAAGCCACTCATATCAAGCTGGCCACATGAGGCCAGATCGCGTTTTGCAAGCTCAAGGAGAGTACCAGACTTGGCAACGCACTTCCAAGACGCATTGAGAAGATCACCACTGAGAGAGTTCAAAACTAGGTCAACGCCTTTCCCAGCCGTTTGTTTCATCACGCCATCTAGGAACGAAGCATCGCGAGAGTGGAAGATATGTTCCCGCGGGATGTTATACTCCTTGACCAAATACTCCCTCTTCTCCTCGTTTCCAACTGTAGCGTATAACACCCCCTCCATCATCTGCACCACCTGGATAGCTGCGAGGCCAATGCCACCGCAGGCAGAATGTATCAAAACGCTCGTTCCCTTGCGCATCCTTCCCACGTCAAGTAAGGCATATATGACCGTAGAAAAGCAACACTGAATAGTCGAGGCTTCCTCAAAGCTCATTTCGTCAGGAATCTTGTGCATGTAGTGGTGCTTAGCTATGAAATGCGTGGAGAAGCCACCGCGGCAGCATGTAGTCATGATGCGATCTCCGATAGAAAAGCCACTGACTGCGCTCCCGAGGCGTCTGACTACACCAGACACTTCGATGCCTGGAAAGACATGTCGCGTCTCAGAGGGGATTAGACCCATGGCTGAGACAACGTCGTGGAAATTGAGACCAGCTGAGTGAATTCTGACTTCAATCTCTTCCTCCATGATCGTGTCTGGGATTGCAGAAGCCGCCCAGTTCATCGTATCGAGAGATCCTGGCTTTTCAACGCGCAAAGTCCTTATTACCTCGCCGCGCTGGGTCGTGTCCAACGCTTCGTCAGCAATATCAAATGGCTGATACCGACCAACATAGATTGCAGCGTCATGCACGACGTATTCTTTGTCTGGCTCAAGAGTCTCACTGTCATGATCTTGGATGACCTTCTCAAAGACATCTGTGATCAGAGTACCAGAATGATCCTCTTTCAGGTCAATCTCTAGCGTGTAAAGATTTAGCCCGAGTTCGGATCGAAGAGTTCGAGCAACGCCCAGTGTTTGAGCCGATCTTGGATTCGTACACCAGGCCTGAGTCGGAGGCATGAGCCACAAAACATTGGTAGAGCCAAGACGCTGCGTGAATTCTTGGAACTTGGTAAACATATTTTGTGAGATATCTTCAAAGAAAGCGGCTTCCAAGTCGGTACAGGAGATAATATCCTGATCTTGAGGAATCTGATCTTCGATCGTGCGTAATGTGACATTCCAACCTCTAGTTTCCAGGGCAGCTGAGATGTGGGTGGCTGGATAACTCTGAGGATACTGGGCTAGTAGAGTAACAGAAGAAGGGTTGGTTGCCACAGAAGGTTCCTTGCTAGCTACTATGACAGAAAAATGCCGATATGGCTCTTCATCGTCATAGACAGATACATCAACTCCACTGTAGCCAGATTTCTTCAACTCTTGCTCCCATCGCGATACGGACACGTAAGGCTGATCTGGTCGGTCATCCTCCTCCCCCAACCACCAACCAGAAAAGTTGCCAAACACAAAGTTAGTCATCCGCGATAGACTGCAAACTTCTGTCATGACAAGCATGCCATTTGGCTTGAGTAATACTCTAATATTGCACAACGTCTTGTGTAGCGAAGGCGTAGCATGCAGCACGTTGGCTGCAACGATGAGATCATAAGTTCCGCTTCGGACGCCCTGCTCCAGAGGATTCTGGGATACGTCTAGGACCTTGAAGTCCATGTTTGAAGCATCGGAGAAACGATCCTTGGCAGCTGGGAAGAAACCAGCGGAAACGTCTGTGAACGTATAAGCGGAGTAAGCTGGCAGACCGTGTACCTGCGCTAGGCCTCGGAGGATAGTCTCGGTAGTGCCTCCTGTCCCAGCTCCAACCTCGAGAATTTTGAGAGTAGGGAGAGTATGTGAAAGAATGCGTAGAAACTTGGAGTAGTCGAAAGTCATGACATTGTATATATCTGCCAAGACGTTGTCTTTGAGCAATGTCTCTATGGTTGCCGCTTTGCCAGTGAATATGTTTTCCATATCATCAAAGAGACGTCGGAGCCCGATGGTGAGCGCTTTCTGTGGCATCCCCAACAACTTCGTCGTGATTTCTTCGATCTTGGAGAGCCTGAACCCCTGTGTAGTATCAAGAAGCTGCCGTGAGTCACTGACAAGTTTGTAGTCCCCCGATGCAGCAGACTCAAGCTGTTTCCTGAGCCAGTCTCGGAACTTGGTGAAGTGAGGTTGGCATGGCTCAAGATATTTAATCTTGTCCATAGTTTCGATGATGCAAAGAAGAGTCAACTCCTCTTGGAGATGGCACTCACTTCTGTTGATGGCCGGTGGAACGAAGAGCGTTGAGAGGTCTACAAAATCAAAGTGCGGTAGCCAGGTGAGTCTAGAAGCGGCGTGTGCGTCAAGTGCTCCAGGTGGTATGTCTTCTCCCAACGCCCTCATCTGTATACCTGAAGCACGCAGGGCGACATGACCCCCAGCATCAAGCTCAACACACGATACTTTTCCGTAGAGCCTCCATGCTTTGGCATCTATGAAATCTGAGCCTGCGCTAACCTCGACTTCCTCAATGGCTGTAGGGACAACAAGTTCAGCAATGTTCCTCGCCAGACCCCTCGCTTCCGATACGAGAAGTAACTGAAGACCAGTGTCTATAGTTGCTGGATGAAGCGTGAATGGAGAGTGACTCTGTTTGGTCATGTTGGAGATACGACCGTGGGCGAGGTGTTCCGAAGGAGAAACCGTTACGTCTAGCAGACCACGAAACTCTGGGCCATAGACAAAACCAACGTGAGCAAGTTGGCTATATATGCGTGCACAATCAACTTGTCGAGGGAGTATTTCCGAAGTCCAATCCGTGACCTTGGCTTTCTCAAGAACGCTGACTTGTCCCGTACAGTGCTTGGTCCAACATGAACCATCGTATGACGATATAGTAAATGTGTACCATATAGAGTCCTCGAAGTCGTTGAGTGGGTGAATGCGCAAGCTGGTTGAAACTTCAACCGAGTCGGAAAGCAGAAGAGCTCGATGAGCGATGACATGTCTCAGACGGTAGCCCCCACCAAGAGGAGACCGTGTCACCTGTCTGATGGCTTCACCAGCGATAGCAATGTATCCAGCGAATGGAAAAACCACGTCTTGTTTCAATTTATGATCCATAAGCCATGGCACATCCTCAAGACTAAGAATGTTTCGCCATTGAGGTTCTAGATCCGATCCCTCAAAGTTGCGTGACCCCAGGAGGCAGTGCTGAGGGTACTCCCTGGACCGCCAGGCCTTTGATACACGACTCTCAGACCAGTAAGCTGTGCTGTGGTCCCAAGGGTAGGTTGGTAAGCCTGATATGGCCTTTGAGTTAGGAAACAGCGATGCGAGGTCAAGAGCCATGCCATGCTGGTACAGTTTGCCCAATGCACCAAGAAAGACGGCTGAGGAATCTTGACCTCGAAGTTGGGAAGCGATGTAGTGACAGGGTTGTGAAGAGGATGAACAGATCTGCCTCAGAGGTCCGGCCAAGGCAGAGTGCGGTCCGATTTCCAGGAACAGGCAGCTTTGCTTGGCTGCAAGCAATTTTGACACTGCGGTGGAGAACTTGACCGGCGACGTAAGATTCTGGGTCCAATACGAGGGATCACGAAGAGATACATCTGCCAGCTCAGTGGTGACAGTGGAGAACATCTCAATCTTAGTGGAGGAGATAGGGCCAGCACGCTTCGGGAGCTCAGATTCGAGAATATTTTGGTACTCGGCACTCAAGGGCGACATATGTTCTAAAGTATTGTCAACAGAGACACTAGTGTATGGTATGAAAAGGCTTACGTGAGTGATAGGCCATATCTACTTTGAGTAGACGAGCAAACATGTCAGGATGAGCCTGTTTGATCACCTGAACAACTTGAGCGACTCGATGTGCATCTCCGGAGATGGTACTACTTTCCGGACCGTTCTCACAAGCCACGACAACGCCGTCAGTTAGATATTCGGAAAGGCTCTGGGCTCCCATCCCGACGGCCGCCATGCCACCGCGAAGGTTCTGCTTTGTTGTCACATATCCACGATAGTATGCAATAATAATGGCTTCTTCCATGGAAATGTGACCAGCTGCGTAAGCACCGGCTATTTCCCCACTGGAATGGCCAACAATGGCAGAGGGAGAAAGTCCTAGGCGGGAGAACTTGTTGACCAGTGCCAACTGAATCGCAGTGCAGAGTGGCTGTGATAGCTCAGCCTTGTTTATTTGCGAAGTTTCCGCAGGCTCTAGGAGCTTATCTATTTTCTGTTAGCATCCTCTGTGTTGTTTTTCGGGCTACTTACCTATGAGGTTCCAGCTCGGGGGAAACTCAAGCCTCTGGATGACAGAATTCATGGTACTTAAATCACTGCGAAAAGCTGCATCGCTTTCGATGAGTTCTTTCGTCATACGCGGCCATTGTGCGCCTTGGCCACTAAAGACAAATACTAGAGATAGAGGATCAGGAGGGACCTTGGACAGACTCGAGACCTCGATTGACTTTTCAGGCTGAGAGACAATGAACGCTCTGTGGGGCAGATGCTTGCGATGCATTGCAAGGGTAAAACCAAGGTCAGAGATGTCACTGGGATTTTTAACTGTCCATTCCTTATGATTACTGATATGCACTTGGAGGGAGGATGCTGTGTTGGCTGACAATAGAAGCAAGGAAGGGGATATAGCGCTTTGTTGATCGACAGAGGTTGAAGCCTCAACTTGCTCCGGCGTATACGACTCGAGAATGACCTGTCATTGTTTCAGTTCAAGACAAAAGCAAAGAATAGCTGGGAAGGGTTGGGGCTTACATGGGCATTGCTTCCCCCGATTCCAAAAGAGTTGATGCTGACTCTGTTCAAGCGATCTGACGGAAATGGTGTTGGATGGAGTGGAATACTGAGATTATACTTGGAGAAGGGGACTTGATTGTAAGCTAGGAAAACATTATCGACGAAGGCATAGCAGACGTACTATTGGGGTTGGGGTTCACAAGTTTGATGTTGGGCGGAATCGTCTGATGCTCTAGGGCGAGAACACACTTGATGATAGACGATAGTCCCGCAGAGCCCTCTGAATGCCCAAGATTTGGTTTGACTGAAGTTACCAAAACTTGCTTCTCTCCTCCAAAAACTTTTCCTACCGCTGTAGCCTCGATAGGGTCACCCGTCGGTGTCCCAGTCCCATGGCACTATTCACATCAGCCGACCGATCAAATCAATTGGCGGTGACAGCTTACCTCGACAAATGCAGTATCCTTCGGATCGAGTCCATTATCACGGTACGCCTTTCTCATCAGAGCTTCATGTGCCGCCCCATTCGGGGTGACAAGGCTAACACATTTCCCATCGCAATTCACAGCCGTGCCTCTCACAATTGCTCTTATCGGATTACCATCACGGATGGCATCAGACAAGGGCTTAATGTAAATAGCTGTTATGGCCTCTGCACGAGCATAGCCGTCGGCGGCAGCGTCAAAGGTCTTGCAAGACCCATCCGAGGCCAGTACTTCGCCAGATGACATTGTTGCTGTCAGCGCCGGTGTCATGATCATATTGGCTCCTCCAACAATGGCGCTTGAGGCATCGCCTCTCTGGATGGCACGACAAGCTTCGTGGAGCGCTACCGCCGAACTGGAGCATCCTGTTTTTATGACCATGCTACCCAGTATGTCAGCGTGGTTCAAGGTATAAGAGGTGAAACCATACCTTGGTCCTTGAAAGTCATATTCGTACGAGATGCGATTAGCCATCATGAGATCTGCACCTCCGGTCGTAGCGTATAATCCTCCCTGGAGAGGTTCCTTGGCGTTCATGATCAACCAATCATCTCCGAAAGTGCCAACATAGCAACCGACTTGCTTGCCACGATAATTTATCTCTCCTGCATCTTCGAGGCATTCGTGAGTTACCTCCAGCAGCAGTCGTTGCTGCGGATCAACCCTCTCAAGTTCATTCTTCGTCAATGAGAAGAAAGACGCGTCAAGACGCGAAAGATCATCTTCGATGAAATAGCCATGTCTGGTCTTGATGGAGTCTTTACCTCCAAGTGTATCGTTGAATCCATCGATGTTGAAGCGGCTGCTAGGAATGGGACGTCTGGCATCGAGACCATGGAATAACAGGTCCCAGTAATCTTGGCAGTTGCTTATTCCTCCTGGGAGACGCAATGCAATACCGCAAATGGCAATGCGAGGCGCTTCTGTAGCATCAAGAACTGGGGGTTTCTCTCTATCGTGGAGATGCTGCTCGTTGATGGCATTGTCGCGACGAGGTGCTTCGCCACTGTTGACGACATTTGCGTTGGCATTCATATCTCTACAAGCTTGATCATTCATGGTCGATGCTGATAGTTCTTTACAATTATGTAATAAGACGATCGAATAATGCGTATAGTTTTCTAGATTCTGGTGTATAACATGGCCATGAAGCCCCATCTGGACTTGGCATAAATATCAAGATCTTAACTCAGAGGTACAAATTAAGTTCATTCAGCACAGATTCCTCTATATGCCGTGTATCTTCATCAACATATCTAGCGCCGATGTCTCGCTTACTGACCTATAGAGCAGTAAACCTCTTGCAGATCTTATTGCGCCGTCATTCGTTGACTACTGTGTATTTCATGTACAGGTTTACAGCACAAGATCGCAAGACCTGCTTGGTGTAGCACTGAATAGCACTTGATGCAATGAGCTCGTATATCCTGCTGTGGCGGAGATCATACGGCCAGTGCCGATATCACAGCAGGAGTACAGGTCATGCAAGTGAGCAGCCACTTGGTTCTGCAGTGATGAAATGCCTCGATCTAGGGTACTGCTCCCGCCCGTGGTCAAACATCGTGACATCGCATCCCAGTTCTAGGTTCTAGCGCATACCGGGCTTTTGTCCCAGGAGCATTAAGGCATCGTGTCGCTATATTATTGGATCCAAGGTGCGGAGATCAACCCTCCACTGCCGACGGTAACACACAAGACTCGCGCAACATCACTCACTTAAACAGAGTTTTCTTAGCAGTATTGGTCACTACCTCGTGTCGATGCATTGGGCTATCGTTCCGCGTATGGATATGCAAGACATAGCGGCCACACCGCTCGAGATATTGTCATCCTTTCTGAGCGAGCGCCGATATTACAACCCTAGCAAGTTAACAACAGAAGCTTAAGTTCCTTTTTGCATGCGATGATGTAGGACATGAAACGCGAATCCATAATTTACTCTCAAGAAACTCACTCACTGGCTTCTACCAGCACCTCGGCCCCCGTTACGCGGCTTTGAAGCCTTAAACACAAACATCATAGCCACAACACTCGTCTCAACCTCCTCAAACCCCGCTTTCAAAGCCTCCGCCAAAACATTCGGATCATCCTGCCAATTGTCAAAAATACCTCTCTTGTTGTAGAACCCAAGCATGAAAGCAGCTGCTCTTCCGAGCGGCTTCTCACTCTTCACCTTGTAGCCATCATCAGTCTTCTCCCATTGCTTCCCCAATACCGTGCACCCAACCAAAACGCCATCCTTGGTCAAGAGACCTTTGGCATTGATGATGGCGTTTGCTTTGCTGGCTGTTGGCTGCGGCATGTGGTGCATGACGAGAAACAGGGAAGCAGATGTGAATTTGTGGGATGCGAGAGACTCGGGAAGTGGTTGTGCAGCGTCCGCATGAACACAGTCAATTTGTATTTCGGGATACTTGGACAGAACACGCTGTCTCGCTGTTGCAAGAGAATGTTCACTCAAGTCAACCAACGTCAGATGTTGATCTTTTGGATGGCGACCAAGGTCCTTGATTGCTCTTCTTGGAAAGTACCCAGTCCCAACGCCAATGTCAACATGTCTCTTGGAGAAGTTGTTAGAGAATAACGGGCGAAGGTTATTTTGTGCAGAGCAGCGCCAGATGAAAGGAACAGAGATACGCAGGATCAGAGCATCGTAAAATGGCAGGGTGAATGGCGTGCACCACGAGGCCGCTGTATTTGCGGTGCGCTGAAGGATTGTCATCGTGGCCGAGGATGGGATTAGTGTGCAGAATGGGGTTGCGCCTGTGCAGCGCGGTCCTGTCTGAAATACTTGAGCTGGTGAACTTCTGTTTTCCGAGCAGAGATCCTGTATGTACAAGCAATGGCTTCTGGAGAAGACAGGCCACGTACTTTCCAGGCCGAGACATGAACACTGCAGATTTCGAGTCCTGTGTTTCCTGTTGTGGCTTGGGCGGAGATCGCCGAGACGGTCTGGACCTTTCCAAGTGTGTAGTGGTTACACAACATGCCTCTAGAGAAAGAGATCGGAATCGGGGAAGCAGTGTCACAATCCTCATGGCCACGTTCCCAGTTGTAAGCTTGCTGAATGGAGAGAGAGATCTTCGAGGCGGCAAGTTTCGCAGAAACGTCCGATAGGTTGCACAAGATAAGACAGTGTTATGCATGTACCAGTGGTGATGAGAGCAAGTAACCATGTCTTCTCGCCAGGTGTGACATGGTCTCATGGCATGGACATCTTCCGGTGTCGGGTGACATGTTTCATCTAGCTTTGGGCATCAACGCATTTCTGGGTTACTAGCCATTGGATTAACTGTGGGTACCAGTCAGGCGTGCGATGTGAGATCTCGAGCCCTTTGTCTCCCAAGTTTTCTATCTATACCGGATGTACTATCCCAAAGTCTACATTTGTCTCGAATCGGGGTTTTTCAAGAGGACTCTCTCACTATCAGCGCAAGTACAAAGCAACAAGTTGAAGTATGTCCTGACGCTGCAGCCTCAGCCAGCCGACATTCCCGTTTTTAGTTGACGTCCGCTTGAACCCCACTATCAAGTGGGAATCTACAGGTATCTAGCTAACCATATTCTAAGCTACAAGAGAGAGTCTGTGAGAAAAAGATAAAGGCTCTTCTGCTATTTAAACTACTTTAAGTAATGTATTGAACTCGAAAGACTTGGTCTCCAGACGGTCTCCCTCGAAAGCCAACGGTCCACAACTTCCAGACCCAAGACCATGCTGAGCAAAATCGAGATTGAACACTGTCTCATCCAACTCTGTAAGCTCGTGCGGGTGCAGTGATTTATCCAAATCCCCTACCGAATATCTCCTCAGTGAAAAGTTCAAAGGAACGTCCATGCGAGCCTCCAACGTCGCATTCTTAGACTCTATCTAGACCCATCGCACGTCACTTCTATTTCCGTTCTCTTGTGGCCATTCATAGTTAGTCTGCAAGTCCTCGATTGATGCCGACCATCGACCGAATCTAGCTGCTTCCTTCTTGTCTCTGTATGACTCTCCAGGGCCTCGCCCGAACCAAGTTGCCTTGTTGTAGACCTTGGGCAACGACATTGTAAGACCTAGACGTGGGATATGTTTCGGGACGGTCCCCGAGAATCCACCCTTTACATGAATAGACATAGCGCCAAAACCGAGAGTATAAGTAACGTCAGCGTCACAAGCCCATTCCAGAACCGGAGGAGTAACCATCACAGTTGCTTTGACTGTAACAGTAGAATCCTCGTTGACAAACCATGTGAACCGTTGGATATGGGTACTACCTTCAGCGACCCTAAACCTGGACCATTACTTACCGTCTCCCCCAAAGCCGAGATCGTTCTGAGTGAGAGTCCGATACAAGCTCAACTCTGGCCCTTTCGAAAGAACTGTACCCTTTTCGTTGGCCCAAGTAAGGTTGCCGCTGACAAGATTTATATCAAATAGTTGTTCCAAGTTTGGCCATGATACGACTAGTTTTCCCGGAAACTCGCGTAATGACGGCACCAAATCTCGGTTGCCTATCACTGGGGCTAGCCCAGATGCTTGAGGCTTGGAGAGTAATATCTGGGCCCAGGCGACTTCATGACCTTGCGGTGCCCAGACAGTTTCGTTCTTGAGGAAGATATGAATCGAGAGCCAGGTTTCTCCACGAAAGTCACTTGAGAGGCTCGGTAAATCCACGGCGCTTTCCTCACCTGGGAGGGTATTCGGTAGCTCCAATGTTGCCGGCGTTGTGTCTCCAGTTTCCCCAACTAGATGCCAGGAAGCAACAAGGTGGCTGAGGTCGGCAAAGTCGTAATGATTCTTAAAGATGATCTTGTGTTTTTCCAGCCGAACTGACACAGGTTCTATGGCTTTTTTATACTCCAGTAAGCCAGGTGAGGGAGAATGATCTGAAAAAACTAGTCCGTCCAGAACAAAATCAGCATCGTTAGGCTTGTCCCCAAAATCCCCACCATATGCATAATACAACAAGTTGCCGTCTCTCTTGAGTAGGCCGTGATTGCACCACTCCCAGATAAAACCTCCTTGCAGGAGTGGCTCGGACCGATACAGCTCAACATAATTGGTCAATCCTCCCGGACCATTTCCCATGGCGTGGCCATATTCACACTGGTTAAGTGCCCAATCTGGATTGTCCTTGACATGCTGCACGAGCTCATCTGGCGTGGCATACATAACGCTATAAAAGTCAGTGGTGACGCCCTTGCGATCACCTTCGTAATGCACAAGTCGGGTAGGATCCCTCTCTTTGATCCATCGATACATGGCAGCATGATTCTGTCCATAAAAGGCTTCATTTCCTAGGGACCAGAAGACAATAGAGGTGAAATTCTTGAATCTTTCGACAAGCTGACTTGCCCTATCTAGATATGCAGACTGTCACTTGGCATTATCCGAAGTCCATCGTGCAGCCCGCGAATAGGAAAGTTCTTGAACTTCACGACCGTCCATGTGTTCAGAGCCTGGGATAGCTGTACGCTCGACCGGATCGAAACCATGGGTCTCGAGGTCTGCTTCTGCCATAACATACAGACCGAGCTCATCACAGACCTCATAGAGTCGGGGGTTGTTGGGCTGGTGCGAGCATCGTAGAGCGTTGATGTTATGCTGCTTCATCAAGACGATATCCGCGCGCATATCCTCATACGGCACTGCTCGGCCATAGAGATGGTGATGCTCGTGTCTATTCACGCCACTAAGGACCAGGGGTCTCCCATTGATCAGGAAATTGGGCCCCTTCATTTCGATGCGACGAAAGCCAATACGATGTGAGATGTAGGAGTTGCCCACACTCAAAAGTAAGCTGTAGAGAACAGGTTTCTCAGCTGACCAAAGCTCCAAGTCTTGATGTCGGACTGCTATACTGCCAGTTTCGACGGATTTGAACTGCTTCGCGTAGAGGAGTTGTGCGTTCGGGCTCCATAGCTCGAGATCGATATTCTCAACATCGACCGCTTGGAGGCAGGCATTGACGTGTACTGCTGCATTTGCCAGATTCCCGTCAACTTCAGGTCGAACGGTAAAGTCTGTGATTGAAACTGGTGGGAAGGCAAGCAAGTAGACATCTCTGAAAATTCCTGACAGAAGCCATTGATCCTGTCGTTCCAGGTAGGAGCCGTCACAGAACTCGTAGACGCGAACACCAATAGTATTGAGGTTCCCTGTATCCTTCAAAAATGAGGTGATGTCGAATTCGCTGGCATTTCTACTACCCTGGCTATAACCAACTTTAACTTCATTTATCCACACATGAAAGGCGCTGTCGACACCCTCAAACCGTAATCGAATCTGCTGACCCTGCCAGTCTTGGGGCGTAGTGAATTGCCGCCAATAGGATCCTGTCTCGTTCAGAAGCGGAACGTTTTGCGGATTGACAGGGAAAGGATAATTGACATTGCTGTATAAAGGTCGTCCGTACCCTTCAAGTTGCCACATACCAGGGACCTCGATATTGGCCCAGGTAAGGGGATCGAGGGCGTTCCATGCAGGAACTTGGAGGGGGGAAGCATCATGTCGAAACTTCCAGGTCCCGTTCAGTAGTTTTATCTGCGCTTTTTGGCGATCGAAGGAGAGCGCGTCTTCCTTACTGGCGTACGGAAAGAAGTGAGCACGCGTGGGCATCGTGTTTCGATGGAGGACATCGAGATTGCTCCAGTCCGCCTGCGATTTTGGAAATGACATATTGATCTGAGCTCAATATTTTAGATGTAATTGGTAAGAGATTTGAGTTGCTGGCTACAATCCTGATGAACAAAAGAGTGGTCGTTTTATGCTCAAAAGTAAGCAGCATCAGTGCTGTTGTCTGGCTTCCTTTCAGTGTCTCCAAGTTTCGGTGAAGGTAAAAAGCATTCTTAACCTATCGGTTAATAACATTCATGTCTCTCTGTTTAACCATAAACCCTGGCGGGTAATTTTGTCATTGTGGCGACCGTACCCGCTGCGCCATGATATATCATTTGATTTGGATACGGAGTCGGGTGAAATGTCGGCGGTAATTCCGAGATCTTCACGCTAAGCTGCAGAGAGCAAATCACCTTATACGGCATTGTAGGCCTAAAGATTTTGGGAAAGCGGGGAACCAGTCTGCTGAAGAGTGAAGCAAGCCTCCTTGACGAATGTTGAGCTGAATCTTTGGCGATACTCGGGTCTCATTGTTAATAAATCCACCCGTAATTAACTATGAGATCAAGATTATTCTTCGTTCTCTCGGGACATTCTTCAGTAGCTCGTTGTATCCAATCATTCATTGTCATATCTTCCACATCTACCGCAAACATAAGACTTATCGGTCAGTATGACAAACTTCGAGGCAATGTTCACAAGGCATTGAAGGCGTAGTATCATGTAGTAGCGTTACTCATACTACACCTTAAATATATACTGCCGCCCAGCTTCACCTTTGACTTGCTGTTCGAACCGGTCTGGACCTCGGATATATACATCGTCCGCGCCTCCCATGGTACAAAAGACCTCTACCGCCCCTACGAGATGCCCTTTGCAACCCCATTGAAACGATATAAGCCACCCCTGCTTCACCCTCACTTTCTGCAACTGGCCATCTCCCCACTGATCAGGACACGCTGGCAGTAAAGATACACATACAACATTAAGTCCATCAATCTCAGTCTCGACAGATTGCACTAAGCACTCCATGATCCCCGCACATGCTCCAAAGTTTCCATCGATTTGGAATGGAGGATGCGAATCGAGAAGGTTAGGCAAAGTAGAGTTAGACAGTAGTAGGTCCATGTTATCTCCACAGGCTTTTGCATCCCGCAATCGGGCAAAGAAGTTGAGCAACCACGCTCGGCTCCATCCAGTATGGCCGCCACCGTTGGCAAGACGACGTTCTAGCACCTTCTTGGCTGCTACAGCGAGATCTGGAGTGTGTATGGGGTGGATGAATCCGCCTGGATATAGGCCATACAGATGAGAGACATGTCGATGACCCGGTTCGTCTTCAACATAATCATTGATACCCCACTCTTGGATAAGACCTTTTTCATTGATGGTCAATGGTGGAAGTCGAGCCAAAGCATCTTTGACAGGTTGTTCGAGAGGGTGATCTATCTTAGACAATCGTTCCAAACTCCAGGTGAACTGTTCCAGCGCTTGTCTGATGAGCGTCATATCCATCGTAGAACCTTCACAGAATATTCCCTTTGTACCTGCTTCAGAGATGAATGCATTCTCCGGAGAAAGTGAGGGGTTAGTGACGAGAAATGAACCGCATTTGGAAGGAATCAGGAAATCAAGAACAAATTGAACGGCACCTTCATGAACCCTGAAGAGTCGGTCATGAAGATCCTTGTCATAATCATATCTTAGGCCATCCATCAGTGTGATAGACAACCAAAGACCCCCTAGAGGCCATAGGTAGCGGGCATCCAGCGGTCTCGAGGACTTGTATCTGCCCATATGTCTGTAATTTGATGCGCACACCACCCTCGGCAACTGTCCATATTTCTCGCGGTATGTGAACCTCGTATTGACAGTCTTTCTACCAGATCCACCAGCGGAATTGTGCACTCATGACTGAGGTTGCAGGGTCCAGCAGGCCAATAGTTCATCTGCGTATTGATATTGATGGTGAATTTAGAGCCCCATGGGGGCGCAAAGGAAGGGTTCCAAATACCTTGGAGTGTCGCCGGCAATGGCCTATATCCATCTCGGCTTGAGGATATTAGCAAGTACCGGCCGTAATTATGATACAAGGCAACAAGTCCGGGATCTCGATTATTGAGAAGACGCTCATCGGTGGGTGAATGGAAAGCATCGGGGTGCATCTTCAGGCTCATCCTGTTGAAAAGCTTATGATAATCTGCCCTGTGCCTCTTCACCACATCTTGCCATGTCCTGGAAAGAGCCTGATCAACTTGATCCGATGCTACTTTCTCAGGCCGCTTGTGTCGGAATGTAGTTTGAGCTGCTATTGCAATCCTGCATGATGATGAATTGACGACCAAACAGTTGCCGATGGCTTCAACAGATCCATCATCGTCACACCCAACTCCAAGAACGGAGCACAGGCGATTGCTTTTGAGTCCGCCTGGGGTAGCATGGACAACTATGCGTGAGTCAAAAGACCTGATAGTGTCGACGTAGGTATTGGTCTCTATTTCATTGTCGCTCAATCGATCTAAACGAGCAACGAATGGCGTCCGCTTCGACCCCTGGAATCGTAGAATAATTGCATCATCGGGATATGACGCAATGACATGACGCTTGAAAATGCCTCCATCTGCTGAAAACTCGACAGAAACTTCCGAGTTTTCTAGATGCAAGGCCCGCTTGTAGTCCGTGATATTCTTGTGGTTGAACTCTAGCATGGCAGTGTCGAGGGGTTCGTAATGCCGCATACTGGAAGGTGTAGCGAAAAATGCTTCTTTGACTACAGCCTCAAGTTCAGAATGTTTTCCATCGCGTATCAATTGCCGAAGTCGAGGCAACATTCGCTGAGCATCTGGCGGTGTCCTGTCTTGAGGGCCTCCATACCACACTGAGTCCTCATTAAGCTGCATCAGCTCAATATCGGTCCGGCCATATACGACTGCCCCTAAACGGCCGTTTCCAATCGGTAGAGCTTCGTTCCATTGTGTTGCTGGCGTGGAATAGGGAATATCAAGAGATTGAGGACTACGGTCGCTCTCCATTGTACAGAGACGATTCGTATCAGTGCAAGAGAGGGTACAGTTCACTTAGACTTGTAAAACCTCGAGAGCAAAACTGAGGTAAAGAAATGTTTATGACGGCATCCGACTGGCGCAATTGAGATGACTTGCGCAATTTGTGGTTTGAGAGCACGTTCCATCCGAGTGAACCATCCGTTAAGCACCCAATTGGAAATTTTCATCAGGCCTTAGGATAAGAATAAGATCTGTCAATCAGTCGGTAAATTTTGCCAAGTCTTGAAGGCATAACCAGCTTAGGCAGACATTGTGCCTGATAATTCTCCCGAATCCCGAAGGTCCAGAATTAATTTCACCCAGGGGTAAACCAAGTCGCGGGGTACATCCAGCTTGTGATCACGTTTTTCAGGGCAATAAAAAGCTATGGGCTAGCTTCGCTCGAGGATAGAATTACCAAGATAAAACCCTTATTATGATAAATTCCTATGCTGCCCACTGTATAGCATATGAAGAGAGCGCGCTAGATGACTCTTGAATCTTGATGATACAGTAGGCGAAGCACTCCGGTGAATGTCTACGATTAGTTGTGAGACAGGGCTACACTGGAGGAGGAGAAGAAGACAGTCCAAAATAACCGACGGATACATAAGACTAACAAAGAACAGAAACGATTAACCGAGATAACAAGTCAAGAGAGTTGCTCAATATAGTCAGCTCTGAGAGATAGCCAATCAAGCTCTTAGATGGGTCTCGCTCCACACCTATCTTCACGGCGGCTAAAAGATCATCATACGGCTAACCAATTCAAAGACGAAAGGTTTCGCTAGCATATGACGGATGGTCTATGGCGTGGTGAGGTCGAAGAATGGGAGGGCCTCGCGGGTACTCGGAAACTCATGCCGGCATTGGATCCGCAACATAACCCGTAGTCCGACTCAGCCGAGATCGCAACGCGTCGAAGGGCACACTTTAATTACCCGTCGGTATGTTGAATCCATGCTAGAGAGACTAGCTCTCCCCAGGCTTGAATCTCCCCGCATTTGTCTATTGCCCACATTTCTTGATGTTAGAGAATCCGGGGTAAGGGTGTGGGGTGATGTGCGAGTCACAGATTGGTAAATATATATATCAGCACATTGAAACAATGCCTTTTATCTTGATTCAATCTTGATCAAGTAGTTTGCATTTGCAATTCTAGCCACTTCAAACTAAACATCAAATCGCTCTTTGACAGGCCAAACACCGTTCATCATGGCCGTTGGCAAAGATCCACAGGCTCTAGATACAACGAACAGCCATCTTGAACTGAAATCGGAAGATTTTCAGATCCAAAATGCCCAATCCAAACTCAACACCATTGACTTGGAGCAGATGGCCAAAAATGCCATTACTTGGAAGTCAAAAGCCGCTTTCCATTTGGCTATTGTCATTTTAATCCAGGGCTTGAGTACGTTCAACATTCTTTGTCTACGTTTCTCTCAACAACTGACTAAAACTCATAGGCTGTGCTGCTTTTGCTATTGACGGGAACGTCATTGGCAGCATCAATGCCATCCCTTCGTTTCGCGAACACTTTGACGTTGGTGTAAGCGGCGGCGGCCTTGGCATCATACTCGCTGCCATGTCTATTGGCAATGCCGTCGCCAGTCCTTTCCAATGGCTCGCGGACTGGATCGGCCGACGTGGTGTGACCTTCCTTGGTAGCTCGATTTTAGTCGTTGCTTGCGTTCTGCAGGCCGTTGCGCCCAACAGATCCTGTCTTATTGTAGGTCGTCTATTCGCCGGTATGGGAGCATCCCTCTCGGCGACTTGCGGTCCCATGTACATGAGTGAAGTGGCCCCAGCTTGCTATCGTGGGTTAGCTGTTGGTCTTTACTGCTCATGCTACAGCATTGGGTCTATCGCCATTGCATGTATCGTCTTGGGGGGCTCTTACATGGAAAATGACTGGAGCTGGCGGTTACCATTGATCATTCAGATTGTGCCGCCTCTTGTTGTCGCCGCTTTGGTCTACCCTTGTGCCCCTGAGTCACCTCGGTATCTTGTTGCCAAGAACAAGATCGATGAGGCTCGTCAAGTCATTGCCCGTTATCAGACTCTTTCCGGAAGTGTCGATGACCCGGTTGTCATAGCCGAAATCCAACAGATACAGGATTCCATGGAGCTTATGACAAGCAAGCCCTGGGATTTTAGAGTTCTTTGGACAACCAAAGCCTCCCGTCGCCGCCTTTGGATCATCTTCCTATACAGTTTCTTTCAGCAATGTAACGGCAGTGGTATGCTCGGCTACTACTTTGCTGGCATCTTGACACTTGTCGGAATCACCAACTCACAAAAGCAGCTCGGTATCAACGTTGGTCTCACTGTCGCATCTTATTTGGCTACTCTGGCTGGTTCGAGCTTCATTGATAGAGTTACGAGGCGATTCTTACTCATCTTTTCGATGTGTATCTTTTGTTTTTTCCTAAGTCTCATTTCTATCACTGGCGGTTTATAAGCAAACGGTATTAGTGTGCATTCGACGGGTATTGCGACAGTGGCGTTCATCTTTTTGTTCAACATCTGCAATGGACTTTTTGGTTAGAACCTCCTTCTTCTCTTATACCCGTCGTCTTGCTGGACAATTGCTGACCGAAACGCTACAGTTTCTGTTCTTCATAACATCTACCCCAATGCGGTTTTGCACTACTCCCAGCGAGCAAAGGGCATGGGAATGTACTCATTCTTCCAGAACTGTTTCGGCTTTATAATGACACATGGTGTCTCCTACGCACTTCAGGCCTGGCAGTGGAAGGTAAGCCAATCCCCTTTAATATTCATTCAGTTGTGATCCCGGGACTAACTTTCCCTTTCAGATTTACTTCCTCTTCATTGGAGTCGATCTCGTGTGCATCTATCTAACTTGGCAATTCTTTCCCGAGTTTAGTCATCTTTCTTTGGAGGAGATCGATACTGTCTTTGAAACACCTGGCGTAAACCCTGTCAAGATGTCGAAAAAGTTACAGATTGCAAAGAAGGAAAAGCGCAAAGAGGCTAAAGAGAACACTTTAGCCTAGCAACGGTGACTTTACCTGGGCCTTGTGTACACATGAAGAGAGCTAGTTTTACGCTTGTCCTACAGCTTCGATACTGAGGTGGAGGAATTGAGAAATTGACGTCCAACGTTGTATATTGACAATTGCCGGGGATTCAAAGCTCATCACTAAGCTATGGGGGCTACCCGAAGATCAATCGTATCTCACCGTCTCATGGCCAGACTGGGGAGAGGCTTGATCGACGGCGTATGTGATGAAGCTTTCATGGCCGAATGGGCTTTTGGGATTCATTTTACTACCCTCACAGACGGTATTCAAGTTGCTCCAGGATCTGCGTGAATCGTGTTCTTGGCTTCTTCTGGAACTTGGTCATTGAGAAAGGAAGCACTCGGGACACTCTCAACATTGTTTTGTTCATGGCGCACGAGTTCCCTGGCCTCACCTATATACCCTACGCAGAAATCATCAGAGGGCGCTGGTTGTAAAAAGTTGCATCAGCGCACAAGGTGATGGAATTGGTGAAGAGCACATGGTCTGGAAGTGACGGGGTATGTAGTGCAGCAATAGCGTTGTGGTTAATGCGTTTTCCCTCGAGCAGATGGGGATCGACTGATAGTCTGGACTAGTTATGGGTTGTATGATGCATAGAGTGGATGGACGATAACTAAAGACCTTGGTGATAGATCGATCAGTTTACTTGCAATGCACTCCTGCTCCGTGTATGGCTTGGCCATAAATGAGCGAGCTTTGACTCGTATAGTTGCCCTAGTCTTCAACACTGACAGGGCCTACAGTGTATCTACATAGCCTCTAATGTGACCACTTTTTAGCACATACGACCAAAGGTAGTGGAAAATACGGGATCCCGTCCGCTCTCCCATAGTCAAGCCACTAACCGGCGGATTAGTAGTTGGGTCGGTGACGACCAGCGAATCCCCGCTGTTGTATGTTTTTTGCCCGTCTTGACAAGTGGAGGAAGCGCTATTCTTTTTGGTGGACCTGAGTGGGACGGCGAGGGTTGATGTGGAGATGATGTTGCAGCTGCTCGGGCTTGGGCACTATGGATGGATGGAATATGTATAGTAGGGTGTATTAAAAAAGCAGATTAAGGACACGATGTCCCTGGAAGGTTATCATGTACATGAGTCAACTGGGGGAGTTCCGGGATGGTATGAAGTGGTCACAAGTACCGCAGCAAGACCAAAGCCGTGAGTGCCATGGGTCCTGTTGTTTAACGACTGTGACGTTCCGAGGACAACCAATGCGGATAAAGTGTAACCGAGACTTAGACAATGAAAAGGCGGCATTTAGTTCGCATTCCATACACGTGTGTCGGTGTCACTGTTGGACCTCGTGGAATCGCTATTGGAGTGGGCAGATCGCAAAGTGCATTCGGCCAAAAGGGGCATGGAGACGGTAGCGACAAAGAAGGCGCTCGAGGTCAGGAGAAGACGGATCGATCGAGGAGGATATTCCCTTCACGAATCGTACATTTTCTTGACCTACAATGTTGCTTCGGGTGTAAGCGCGATGGCTCATGCCGACCGCACTGAGCTTCCGCCTACTGTGGTCTTCCCACAGCGTCGTAGAACAGCTCAACGGGGTGCGAGCGAGGCTGTAGCGCCCATGTAGCAGCCCCCGTCGAGGTATATGCGCATGCTAGCAGGAACCAGTCGTCGACGTTCTCGGTCAGAGCAAACGATATGGGTCGACGAGGCGGATGGGACGTGGGGGGGTTTCTCAGGCATCGCTCGATCGGTCAGGCATTGTCGTGTATAATGTGGGAGGGCATTTCGACCGGTCGCGCGCAGGTGGCTGATTCGATGCCATCAGGCCTGATCACGGGAGGTGGTGTTGTCACATCGCGATTCACGTCTTCAGAGACTGTTGCCGACGAACGGCCAATGGCCGATGAATGAGTGCTTCAGGTAAGTTGAATCAGAGGGCGAGTCACGCTGAGGAAATCCCGGATTAATCTTACGCCGCGCTGACTGGCTGAGAAAGCACCTCAAGGATCTTTATTGCCATTGCTACCCTGCAGCAACCTCCAAATTCAGGCAAATCCATCGTCAAACAGGCCTTGGTACTGTTTGCATCTCCAAAATATATCGAGAAGTACTTATCTAATCTTTCTTGAGATATACTGCAAAAATTCTTATACATAAATTGGGTAGAGATGCTTTGCTGCAATGTGAACCTCTTCGTATCGTTTGGCGTTTGAAGGACATGCTTGTCGAAGATCTTCAGGGCTGAGGCAGCAATCCCTGCCCCGCGTTTTGATTGCGTGTCTTGATTGGCTAGGAGTAAAAGCCCCGCTGCAGGCTTTCACGCCAGACGCGTCTAAAAAGAACGACGTCATCGTTGATCGCCAAGGTTTGCATCACTATCTTAAATTTGCTTGGAGAATCGTCACTCATTTTGCGCTTTTCTCATCAATCACTCTCCTCCCATTTTACCTCTTCTCATCACACCAACTACAAATCAACCGCACAAATAATTCGATGGATTTTTCCTGCCACGTCCAAATAAACAACGAATCCTCAGAGGATCTCCTCCTCGAAGACTCCGGTCTCGAGAGCGGAAACTGGCCATTACGTCAGCCCCTCAATGTGATCGAAGCAGGCACTCAACAGACCATCTACCTCGCGCAACCGAGCTGGGGAGGTTCCAAAGCATGGGTCACGTATGAAGCGAGATATGGTCAGGGATGGAGGAATTTCACGCTCGAGTTTGAGTGTCCTGCTATGCCGCTTTCAAAGAACCATGTTAAGGTGCAGGATTGCTCCAGGGTCTTTGAGATTGATGTTACGGATGTTCAGGAGCGGGGGAGTCCTTTGACTGGTATGTTGTGAGCCTTTGTTATTGAGAGTGCGCTGACAGATTAGCGAATGTAACGATTCGCATGGATTCGAAAAAGTCTATAACCACAAAGAACGATGATGTCCGAGCAAACTACGACATCGGCGTCGGCGTCTCGTTCCCGACAAAAATGGACATCAAGTTCCCCGTCCACGAAAGCATCGTCGTAGCAGCCTTTATCGAATCCGACATGACATTCCCCCGCGGAACAGTCTACAACAACATCAACGACAAACAATGGGAATTCTTCCGCGGCGTAGTCTGGAACGACGATCCCTCCTGTCTACTCTTCGAGGACGTCACCGAAGATAACCGCATGTTCGGCTTAGGCGTCGAGTGGCTAAACGCCTTCAAGTTCGGCGATGAGAAATGCATGACCAAGCGATCGCACATGGGAGATCTCCAGTTCTTCCACGGTATGGGCTCAGTGATGGGTGAGAAGCCCCAGAAGACGCGCAAGAGCATTCTTACGTGGATGGAGGTCATGTACAAGCTTGCATGCGGCGACCAAGGCATTTCCGAAGACGACACTCTCGACGACGTTCTCCCCGGCTTCTTTACCAAAGACACCATCCCCTCGAAGTCCGACACCCTCCGCGATCTCATCCTCGCAACAACACCGAAATACAAAGACGCCAACATCCGCAAACGCGCTTTCGGTATTTGTCTCCATATGATCTCCGACTCATACGCCCTAGGCCACACGCAACGGCGCCTGCGCAACCCCTCTGATTTAATCGAGCGCGACACCGCAGGCTATATCCGCTTCAAGCCCGATACTTACGGGGACTGGGGTTCTATTCTCTGCTTCCACACATATAACGACCAAGACGGTGATCGTCACGCTCACTACGATGATAAAGACGGCGAACAAGATCCTGCGCCGAGGGATGTTACGACGTTTAATGAGATGATTGGCGCCAGGAATGCTATTATGGGCTGTACGGAGATGATTAATTTGTTTATCAAGAAGACGCCTTGGAACGAGGGTGTGAAGAAGTTTTTGGAGGACGAGATTTTCGTGCTGGACAGGGATGCTAAGCCTTCCGATCATTTCACTGATGAGAGTGTTGTCTCGTACGTTTACGCGCAGAGGGACGAGGAGATTCAGTATCGAGTTGGGCTAGAGAGAAAGCTGGCCTCTTTGGAGGAGGGTGGATTGACTACGCAGAAGAAGTGCGATGGGCGATCAAGGGTTATTACGGCGCTGGCGATGATTTGTCTTTTCATCAGCGCAATTTTCTTTACGTTCTTTACCATGAGGATTCACGAGTTCGTGTATTAGGCAAATGATGATTCGAGAGTAAGGCACAGGGCAGATTGGGATATTGGGTTTGGCACAGCGTTGTATTCATCATTATACCACTCCAAAATTGATAATTTGTAATACTGATCCATTGTCTGATCCGTTCAACATATTTATACTCAGCCCCTTGTATCGTTCAATATGTATGACATGAAGGCAATGCTGTCGGAGGCAGTGTAATCTTGACCCCGTGTGCCCAGCATTCAACCATATTATGCGCTGTCCTGTAAGCAACAGTAAGCAATTTTGTTTACACATTTGTTTATGAGGTGACTTACCACCAGAGATCAATAAACGGTCATATCTCAGCATCCTCTTGGGCCATGCCCCATTGCAATAGTTTCAATGATTAAGCGAGGTGTAGACGATCTTTCATAGGGAACCGGCTTGCCTCTCCGATCTGCCCATTCTATGACAGATTTTGGTGGCTGCACGAGAGTGAAACGTCCTCGTCGTAGGAGTGCGTTGGATGGAGTTATAAGGGAACTGGTGCTGACTGGGCGTGCTGGGATGTGCAGCCCGGCGGATGAGCCACGATCTGAGTAGTGGGGGACCATTGCGCGTGGGAAATACTGAGAGAAATGAAGGGAAGATTTGGGAAAAGTAATACAAGTCTCAGAGAACGAGTGGCGCACGTTGAAGGAAATTTAATCAGGCTGGGAAAGTGAGAAACCATCTTTATATATCACAAAAACGCACGAAGTTTATGTCCCGTTGGGTCTGTCTTAGTGAGAAGGTTCCTTTTGTAGGTCAGCGAAATCTTTGTTCAAGGGATTCTGCCAGAGGTGAATAATACATCTTGCATGTTTATTTGGTGAATTTCCACCGCTGGAACTCACTCTTACTGGTCTACGCCTTAAAGTCAAAAGCTGAACTCAGAGTTGATCCAATGAGACGCTTCGCCAAAAAGCATATTGAGGCTATATGACTGGTCTTTCCCAGTGAATGATCACTGCATGCAGAAGACCCTGTGTTATTAACAGAGAAAGAGAGGTCCAGTATGGTAGCCTCTGATTACGTCTCCTTTTGTTAACGGTGACAGGAATGGACCCAACTAAAAGGGAAAAAGGAACATCCTTATTCAAAGGGAACCGCAGCGATAAAAAAGAGAAGAAAAAAAGGATTGCAGAATTATGAAAAAAAAAGGGCTCCACCGGGGATTGAACCCGGGACCTCTCGCAAGCAGTGCTTTTGGGTTTTACCCAAAGCGAGAATCATACCTCTAGACCATGAAGCCGATTTTTCAGATTGTTAATAAGCAGCTCTCAAATTACAAAACATATACCCGATTCATTCCGCTCAGCATCGTGCATCGCTCAACTCCACGCCCGACACAGCCCTGAGACCGAATCTCGCTACTCGTTAAGTCTCGTTCGCGTTGAAACACAGTACCCGCGACTTCCCGAGGTCTGGATCAGGCGGCACGCCAAGACCTATATCTCGCCATCAGGGTCAACACCATGTTTTATGCATCCTCTATCGCGAGTCATCTATCACAAAAGCTGCAACTGCATACGTCAAAGATCACTCGGCAGTTACCATTCGGACCACTCTTTTAGTCACCGATCACATCTCCCACAAACAACCTTCATCACCTGCTGACTTGCTCAAACCTGAAAGCAGCATTTATGTCGCTCCTGTTCAGAATCACCTTCCCGATTAACCTTCGCTTAAGCACAAAGTTATAGATCCAGCCATTATAGCGTAGATCAGGCGTCACGAATAGCCCAATGCGGTGCAGGTCGTATCCAACGTTAATATCTCTTGCATATACTTTCGGGCAGCGCGCCTCCCGCCAAGATGAGACAAACTCTATTGACTCTTTGGTCTTGGCGTTGATCTTTAACTCGAATCGTTCGAAGCACCGTTATCAGTCATGAAATGCCGTCTACCGATTGGTCCACCATCTTCACATCCTTGCTCTGCAGGACAACAGCATCAAACCCCAGTTTATCACCGCGGCAATTGCGACGAACTCCATGCCTTTTCATAGCTAAGACTTGTCTGTTTCAAGAAGAGCAGGTGCAGAATCTCAATCCGATTGTGGATATAATGACAAAAGCCACGTTGCCGAGACAGGGATCTTGATTGGGGTCTTGGTTGATAAGAACTGCAGCGCCGATTCCGCAAGGCCGCGAATGTAACGTTGAGAAAACTCGAGTCAGTCGCACGTTGGAATTGCCCAATGGAGCTGTGCTAGGGGTAGTCAAGATGAAGCCCGGCAATTCGAGGACAAGACGGTAATACCGGCACCACCTGATTGTTGACGGTGATATCCTTCAACCTTGCCTCAACCCTACCATGAATAACCTCAACCTACACAAAAAGAGGCGAAATACCCAGAGTAAAAACGGTGACGTCGTCATCGCATTTCCTAAAACTATGCATAATCCGAAACTTAAATCGATACCAAGACTCTCGTTCGCAACACACGAGGTTCATCCCTGAAAAAGACCCGCCCTCGTTTCGGACGAGTTGACCCCCTGATAATGGTAGCCAAGCCCGCTGTATAATATGGAGCAATGCAACAAATATGTCCCACTGCTAATCACGAGGTTCACCTTGCTTTTTTGTATAATGATTTGCACTGCCGTCGCTGTTAAAAAGCCCCCCATGTCTCGCCCGTCTGGGGAGTTTAAGTGGCCGTGCTCATTAGCTTTTGTTTTTTGTGTGCCATGGAGGTTGATCCTTTGGTAGTTGCCATCTTTGGCCCACCGCCTGAAGGGATAGATCTCTCGGCTAATAGTGAGGCTAAGAATGCTGCTGTTGTTCTTACCTTGTTGCTCATCTCTGCTTTGTTCTTGGCTGGTCGTATTGTGATTCGCACGCAGCAGGTTTATGGGCTGAGTCTTGATGACTATGCGATTATTATATCGTGGATCTTTGTGGCTGCTACTGCAGCTATGGTAGTAGTTGGTGAGTTCTATCCGTTCATGTGATTGGTAGTTATTAATATTCTTAGTTGGCCAAGCTGGCGCTGGTAAGCATGTCTGGGCACTCACCATAGATCAGATGGTTGAGGTCTCCAAGGTTTGTCAACGCCATGTATTGAACTTCTCATACTAATATTATTAGCTCTCATACATATACACTTACTTCTTCGCAATATCCGTCTTTACAACAAAAGTATCGATCCTTCTCTTTTACCGACGAATATTCAGCCGAGGGGGCCTCTCATTCAAGATCGCCTTTTGGTTCGGTACCTTTCTGGTGGTATCATATCCCGTGATATTCCTGTTCACCATGATCTTGGGCTGTACGCCTGTGAGCCATTACTGGACACAGTTTAAAGGCACTGAGGGAACATGCATTGATGTTCCACGGTTCTTCGTCATTCTGGCCATTATCAATCTGTTCACCAACGTCATCGTGCTGTTGATACCGGTGCCAGAGGTACTCAAGCTTCAGATGAGCAGAGAGAAGAAGGGAGCTGTGTTTGGTATCTTGGCGCTTGGAGGCTTGTAAGACACCACGACTGTTTCCCCAGAATAGCACTAATACTATACAGAGTCTGCATAGCCAGTGCTGTACGAGTATACTATCTCGACGTCTTTGCTAAAGCCGCCGACAACACATGGGCGATGGGCACCGTAGCAATATGGTCCTCTGTTGAGCCATCAATGGGCATTGTATCAGCCTGTCTACCCAGCTTCAAGTCGTTCTTACGATATCTGCGCCTCAAAGGCGGTAGTAAAAGCAGATCGAGTTTCCCAACAATCTCCAATGGGGGGAAAGGGAATAGACTACGGTTCGATGATGAGATTGCGCTGAGAAGTCAGATAGTCGGAGGCGAGGGAAGTATGCATAGTGGACAAGGAAGTGAGGCTGGAAGACAGATTTATGTCAAGACGGATGTTGAGCAGGTAATTACTGAGATACCCGAGGCGATGAGGCGAAGCAATGTTTGAAGTGATACCAATTCAGTTTTTAGTTTGCGCTGCATCCATAGAAGCGACCTGAGATTTATGTCTTTAGCATTTGAATACGAAGATTACAAGATTCAGTTCATTGTCCACAGAAGACTGCTATGGGTTCCTAGTACCAACACGCGTATTTTGTTTCCCACTAGAACTTGGAAACACTCGCACGCCCAACATCGATCCCAAATCTTCCAAGAGTCTTTTGCCCCTCCCGTGTCTCGCTCTGAGGATCTGTATCTCCTGATGTTCTCGCATCATCACTCCGCTCTTCTGACTCCACCGAAGCCCCTCCTTTCTGCCACCACCCGAGACTAAACACCCAGCCATCAAAAGCCTTCTCCAGCTGTCCATCAGCCATGTACTCAGCTCCTTGCGGTATAATGCCCGAATCTCGATCGCACAGCTGAGATCCAGCCAGAAATGCCATCGTGCTGGCGATGCTGCAAGGATCGCGTGGAAGTGTACCGCGAATCTTGACAAGAAGATAGCTTGCGAGGCTCAGAACGGCTATGATAGCTAGTAGAACTTGGAGAATGGTTTTAGAAGTTGGATTTATGGCAAAGCGGGTGATTAATTGGCGCATTGTTCCATTTATCTCCGTGTTAGATGACACTGCCTCCGGAGATGCAGACGCTAAAGCACTAACAAGCTCGTCATTGGGGGTATTTGCGTCTGCTCGGAAGTTGAGATCAATGAGATATCTCATATACTCGCTGTAGCCGTTTTTCACAGCATCAATCAAATTGCTGACATTCATAGGCCCGAGGAGTTCTTCTTTCTTTGCCGCCTTCGGACCATATATCAAGTGGTTGAAAAATGAATCACAGTCCGCCTTTTGCTCGGTAATGTTGTGAGTCGGATACAGTTTCAGATAGTCATCGAGAAAATGCTTAAGCTTGTAGTTAAGCGCCGATGACCCTGAGGTGCTGTTTACCCATTCCCAAGCTTGCTTTCGAGCTAGCAGTGGCGGATGCTTCTCATCGATCACCCCAAGAGCTGGGTCGCCCTTGAACGTGATGTTCGTTGGAATTTTCTCGATACCCTGAGTGCAAGTCAAGGCTGTCATTTTCCATGCCGAGGTATCATTGCCTCCCATATTTCCAAAGAATATGCCGACGGAGGGACAATCAGCACCGTGTTCACTGACGGTTAGGTTGAGATCTAAGTAACTACCAACCCACCTATCATGATAGGATTTTCCTTCTCGATCCGCAATCCCCACACTCGCATTGAACGATACATAGGACTTCCCATTGAAATCGTAGCCTTTGCAACCGGCGGGAGCGGTGAAGTTGGCCCATATGGTTTTCTCATGTGTGTGCCCGCTCTGAGCTCCGTCGAGGGCGTAGGTATACGTCTTGACCCACGGATTCATGGCAAGATTCTCTGTGGGGACCACGGTACAGTTGATGAAGGGCCGCAACGCCCCGACGGTATAAGTGTAGCTGGAAGATTGAGTGACCGTGTCTAGCATAGAAGCACCAGGAAATGCAAGGCTGGTACTTGGTAGCACCACGTCCTGCCAAATTGCAACTGAGGAGTTTGCACCGCCATGCCGAATGAGGTTCAGTGTTTTTGCGGCATCTGAGTCATCCTGGCTGGTGGCAGGCCATGATGTATGCCAATTCCCCACCATTGCTGTCGTCGATCTCTCAACATTCACAGGCCCCGTCAGTGTCCAGAGACCCGATGAAAGGATCGTGAGCAGGCTGCTCAAGAGTGATGAAACATTTGAGAATGCTGGTCCTGGCTGACGAGCCCGCAGTGATTTGAATACTACCAGGAACGGTGACACGGATAGCAGGTGAAACAAAATACTTGTTTCAGCGGGAGCACTTCCTGATCGAAAAACACTGTACGGGGCAAAAGTCGCTATGATAAAGTCAAGACTATTGACCATTGTTGATATGAGAAAGAATATCGCCGTGGTGGACATGCGTATGATTGAAATAATTGAGGAGTCTGTTTTGTTCATGTCCAAGAGGCCTTGTCGTTGACTAGACAACTGTTGAAGCAGCTCAAGTGCGCCAATAGCAAGTATGGGGATGGCGATGGTAGCTGTTACGAAAGACAACGACCCAGCTATAGGTGTCCAGGGTCTGGCCTTGTTTGTCCGACGCTCTCGGTCCTGGGAAAGACTCTCTTTCTCTGTCACACTTATCCGAACGTCACCGCTGGCGTTAGTCATGGCGAACTTCAGGTCTCCTATATTTTCAGTCAAACTCTTTTCGCTCAACTCACCGGAACTCTCGAGGACCCTCTGCAGTGAAGGATTGTTGGCCAATACAGCGGCATGCCCAGCAATAGAGCCACCCATGGCAGAGATCCAACAACGTGTAGAAGGTGCAAACATTAAAAGCAAGCAGACGATAGACAAGATTAAGAAGCCTGAAACCATGACCCATACTGTCGCATTGCTCGTTTGGAGTCTTGGGCTGCTTACGAGACCATCACCTGTATTGTTTGTAGCTTTGTCCACGAGTAGTGACTGACGAGCAACCTCATTAAGAAGTCCCTCCAGGATCTCCACCGACAGCTTCTTCAGAATTGATGGCATAGAAAGAACCTCAGGTCTGAACTTGTCTCCCAACTTGATAGCCATCAACTGGAATAGTGCTTCACTGGCACTCCAATCGTGGAACGTCTTGGTAGATTCGACAGTTATGCGGGGGACATTCTTGTTGTAAACAAGAGTAGAAGATGCCACGTCGAGATCTGTCATAAGCATTTCGGATAGAGAAGAGCTCGTCAAGTTGCGCAGCAGTTTTCCTTCTCCATAATCGGCGGATGGTGTCAGAGTTACATTGCGAGAGAGCATGTCCTGGGTCGCAGTGACTGATACCATCTTGTAACCAATCTTGCAAAGAACGGCTGAATGATTGTTGAGTTTGATAGACTCTGTGACGTTTTCTGGCTTTACCATGGAGGAAATGTTGTGATGCGCAACTGTGATGGCATATCGTAAATCAACAGTTTCCAAGGTGTCTTGCGAATGTGAATCATCTGGACTGATTTGTTTTGGACGTCTGACTTCTGAACAATTGACACGATGAAGCGTATACGCCCAGGGTTGGTTGCCGCACATGCTTGTATTATCGTGATAAAGCCGTAGGTCGGGACATATGAAAGAACTTTTTGTTCCCGATGAGCACGTAGACGAGTTCCACGTGTAGTTTGTGCCTCTAACGATAGGGGAGTCCATAGTCAATGTTGCATCTTCGCAGGTGACAACTGGAAGAAATAAGTCGACCGGGGCAGTGAGCGATGTAAGGTTAACTGCCGATGATCTTGATTTGAACCTCTGAGTTACGACCCCCCCTTCGGTGTTCCAGGCATAATCACGCGCTACATCGCCTCGGAGACGAGACACGTACGCGTAAACCGGCTTGTCCGAGCCACCATCGAACCACTCTTGCTCCGTGTATCCTTTAAAGAGTCCCATCTCTCTGTCAAATGACTGTAAATGGAAAGAGGCCCAAGTGCTAGCAGCATCGAAAGTATTCTCGTATGAGATATCGACTGATATAGAATGCGACGAATATTGAATCACGAACAAAGTCGTAGAAACTAGAATGATACCTTTGAGGATAAAGAATGAGAATATTGTCGCGAAAACACGATAGTGGCGAAATCTGAAAGACTGGTATACGCTCTGTAGCTGAAACAGTGACACATAGTCCAGCAGAAGCGACCTGGAACCGAGTACAGGCCTAGTTTGAAGTTCCCTCCACGGTTCAGCAGCCTTGTAATAATAGTCGACTCGTCTCCAGAAGCTCAAGACGATTATAAGCACGGCTGTCGGACCGTACGTCCAAGAATACTCGCTGGAGGAGAAATTGAGAGGGAAGCCGTCTTGGGAATCGGAAACGCATTTGAGGGCGATGAGCGAGGCAGCGAGGGCTGCGAAGATGAGGGCGAATATGACCAGTGCGTATTTGCTGAGCCAAAACGGTGGCTGGTTTGTTCGCTGCTGAGCCTGCTCTTCCGTAGTGTTGCCAAGCGATGGCTGTTCTTTAGTAGAGTCTCCCTCTAGTTGAGGCTGTAGCCCAAGGTTTAGTGTCGGGGAAGTCATCGCGTAACCTTAATTAAAGTTGGAAGTATCCCGAGAACAGCAGATTGTCACCGCCTGTTTTCGTATCTTTAACCTGATATATAAGCCCTTGCTTCACACGCCTGAGAAATCAGCACCCTGTAATCCTGAGAAATTGGGGGCCAACGTTACGGAGTGACGCAAGACTTGCCGTTTGTGTACTCTTTACTACCCAATTGCAGCTTGTAGCCTAAAGTATTGCGTCATAGAATGCAAAAAGCAGGATTGGATAATACATTTGTCAATGGATAAAGGGAAGAATCAAGGAGGTCTCGAGAGGGAAAAAAGCTCTGTACCTCGAAGCGCGAGCTTTGGGCTTCCCGATAAGGCACACGGTACACCGTAAGCCTGAGATGAGGGGAATTGTCAGCAGCGAAAACTTCACAAATCGCGAGTATTTTAACACAGGGCTCATTCTTTCGTCTGCAACATATACCGGGCGCTTCGTGTCACACATATAGGACGAATACGATGATTGACCTTAAAACCCTGATGGCTGAGCGTACTAATAATAGAATTTCAACATCTATGTATTTAAACCATACAGAAATTTGCAAATATTTCCACCAAATTGCCAAGTCATAAGCTGTCGTCAAGCGTTTACCAAAAGATCGGCAGGTCAACAGTTGTTTCCCAGTCCATGTTTGAGTCCTTCATCTCTATCCGGTCAATGCAAGTACCAAAGATCTTATCCCACAGGCGAGTCTGCTTGCCATAGTTTCCGCTCGTCTTCCAGCCCTTTCGATGGTGCAGATCATGGTCTTCAATCACAAGCTCAGCGTCGAGCAGACGAAGCAGCCAGCTAAGTGTGCCGGGCGGTGATGTATAGACCCGCAGGCCACTATGCCCACCCACCTCGGTGAACATGATGTACTGGTGGCAGATCCACCACTCGTAGAAGCCCATGGGCAGACCCATGAACTTGAGGGAGAAGTATGTTGCAAGCGGGATGACGGCGATATCGAAAATCTCTTGCTCGAAATCGGCGTAGAGTGTCAGGAGCGGGTTGGGGTGCTTGGTCAGGTGATGCGTGCGGTGGTACTTCCAGAGGCTGCCGACCTCGTGCATGAGTCTGTGGTACCAGTAGAACCAAAAGTCAAGCACGATTCCGTATAGACCAATCTCGAGTGGTAGCCAGACCAAGCTGATGGAGGAAGGGGCCTGGGCGGTACGGTAGCTGAGGAAGACAGTAAAGACTGGGCGAAAGCTAGAGGTCGCGATGAGGCTCTTGACGACTTTGGTGACGCCAACATCAGGCACACCATCTCTCTCATGTACATCACCATCCAAAAAGCCCGTCTGGTGACCTACTCGACGAAGAGCATGCAGTTGATGCACAGCGGTAACCTTAAAGGCCAGACTGTAAAAGAGAAAGGCTTGGATAGGCGTGAGGTTCTGACCAGTGTATAGGACATAGGCATGTTGTAAAGCCATCGGAATGAGTGCATGTACCAGCACCCAACGGTGCAGCTGCCACTCAGGCGTATAAGGAACTTTATCTCGCTTCTGGTGAACGGGTACTTTTTTGTCGAGGGTGACGGGGTGGATGCCCAGGATCTCGAAGAACCAGTGCGACCACGTCCAGTTGCTTTTATCGGCGCGACGCCAGGTCGACTTCATAGAGTCTTTCGGATTCTGCCTCGCCTTGAGGCTGGCTGATGGATTTGCATCGAGTCGTGACGAGTTGGACTCGTACACGGCGGTTGAGGATCGTGAAGCCATTTTGCGTGTATTGTAAAACAAAGACGAAGATGGGATTCGATTATCTTGTGTCCGTGGAGGAAGTTGGGTTTGGTCTTTATATAGTTCGTTGGTTGCCACATGTAAATATGGTTCTTGGTTTCTGTGTTGTTTAGTGGACTCCACCTCTGTCGCTAAACTTGGACTACCGTGTTGGTCAATTAGGACTAGAGTTGCCGAGGTTCTGCAGATCATCAGTGCACACGTCAATGGGCACCCCTAATTCGGTACTGGTTTGCGATGGGTGTGATGGGGGAGGGGCATCGACGCTGGCCTGATCATGCACCATAGCGCATACTGGCACATAGACAGCTGAAGGTGTAGTTCATCGCCTCCGTCATAACGTCTCATCGATCGAATGTGCACGACGTATGACTGCTCAAGGGCAGCCTTACTGGGGAATGGGCAAATATCGCCGTATTTCCCTTTTGCCAGGTGAAAAAGGCCTATACCAACATCATCGTGACCCGAGTTCGTTTGAGCAATCCAGATATCGCACATGCGGAGACTCTTTGTCCCCTTGCCACTCGGGCCTATGGCCCATGCGCAAATCTGTCTCCCACATCCTGATCGAACGTTCCAGTTGAAGCTCGGAGGGTTTCGTGTCCTTCCATTACTATTGACGTGACGATCCACGTCATCAAAGCATCCCTGGATCTAATCTTCGTTGCACCTGTCATAGCACGTGTCAGTCAAGCCCTTGAAAGCGAGGGGCATCATTTCATACTAGAGAAGGGCAAAATAGAGTGCGCTCCATTGCGGGTACTAACAGTTCATATCGCAAGCTAAACTCAAATAGTGCTCGGGGTCGGCTCGCGCTACCGACCTCATGGTCCCACTACTGGAACTAGTACAGCAAATAGTTACGGGGCAGATGCAACCTCTTTTGGTTCCTTTCTAAGTGGGAAACTGTCAAATGCCAGAATTTGTTGGGACAAAGCTTGGCTCTAGTACGAAAGAGCCGTGGCTGGTTCTGTGGCTAGGGTTGCAACGCCAGTGGCTGTGTTCCCTCCCCCTAAGGCTGACAAACTCTGCTACAGATTGATCGCTGGCCTCATGTCACATGAAAATAATACTTGTGTTACCTGATTCAAGAACAAATGTCGAGTCCATGTCGCCTCTGTCAAGTACTGTACGTACCTTGGCATACAGCCATGTCGGTCCGCCAATTAGAAGCGCCGGAAAAAGGATCCAACGATTTCCGGAATAGCCCCGCCATCACTACACGTTCATGACACGACTTCGCTTATCTTTACAGCCTAAGAGGAGTCTGAGCAACATGTCTGCTCTTGAGAGGTTGCCACTTGAAATTCTCCATGAAGTTTGTACTTATCTACCAAGTACTCATCCTGATGCTGACCGCATGTAGATCGTGTCGTACCTCCACGATGGCTACGAGCGTCATCACTTCGGTGGATACGACCCTCCTCTAGGCCAACACGAGATAGCAGGGATCAAGCGCCGCTCGTACCTAGCATCTCTACGTGTCGTAAATCTTCTGTTCTACCAGATTGTCACGCCCATTCTTTTTCAGCACGCCATAATCTACTCCGGCAGTGTTATAACGAGATGGGGCGTAACCGCCGTGACCAGCAACGGCGTCACCGGCACTGCTCGTCTTGTGAAAATGTCGAAGCATCCCCAATTTCGCGAAATTGTACGCCGTCTGGAAATCTGCTTGAAGATACGGGGTCCGAATGATTTCCAAGATTACAAGCCTGTCATCGAGGAGAGAGACAAGGACCTTGAGTACATTGCACGAATGGGCGCTGTGATTCATAGTGCATTACCCAGATTTACAAATCTCACGATCTTGAAGCTTAACTTTGAGGATATTCCTTATAGTTACAGCCAGGACTTTGATGACCCAGGTATGAACAGTTGCTGTTGGGTCCAGGACACTGAGAATTTCTTCGAGTCCCTGGCAACAGCGCTCTTCAGATCTGGGCTCAAGAATTTGGAAGAACTCGAACTCTCCTTGCCTCTCGCGTATGACTTTGGGCATTTTGTCCGGGACGACGACAATGGGGGACCTCACTCTCCAAAAGCATTCTTCAAACGGCTCAAGCGTCTGAGTGTTCACTACGGACACTGTACTGAGGAAGACGAAGACCTCGAATTTCGGTATAACCAATCTAATCAGATCTTCGACAAATACCTCCGACAGCTTATACCACTCGCGACAAACCTGGATACTCTTAAGGCCAAGGGACCTGATGTGCTGGTGCTGGATTCATCAAGCCTGGAGCCCTTGACCCTGGAAGTACTGGACCTACAGAGCCTGTCTATAACAGGAGAAACACTAATAGCGCTCTTTGAACGGTCCACGGCGCTGCGAGATGTTGTGCTAATGGGAGTATACCTCGAGTCTGGCACATGGGTCGACATCCTCACGGCCCTGAGCAAAACGACGCTCACATCTTTCTACATCGAAACATGCGGCTATCAAAAAGAAGGCGAGACTATACAACGCGTCCCCCTTAACCCAACCATGCAAGCCAGACAGGACGATAGTTATATCGAAACCAACCGTGCCGAAGACCTTGACGCGTGTGAACTGGTGTTTGCGCGGGTCCACGAGAATATGCGGAAAGTACATGGGGATAAATATGATGAAGCGGCGGCTGAGAAGAAGAGGGAGGTTCTGCACCAGGATATTATTCGGAAGACCGGGTCGCTTGGGGAGTTTTGTAGAAGGTTCTTTGCGGAGGTTGAGCGGGAGGAGGATAGTGATGAGGATAGTGATGAGGATGAGGATTCTTCGGAGATTGAGTCTGAGGATGGGTCGCACATCGCTGAGTTTCTTGATGTTGCTTTTGGTCAACGTACTGGAGATTCGGATGATGATGAGGATGGTGTCTCTTCAGATGTTGTGTCGTCGGATTCAGGTTTGTCTGGCGATGAGTAGTTCACTTTCTGTGGATTTCGTTGACGGGGTTTTATCTTGTAGCTCTGCGGATGCAAAAATGGTGCAGGACATTTTCAAAGGGGAATATATTGGATTCCAAAGCCAGCTTTCTTATATCTCATATGTAATATCAACGTTAATGACTCTCACGACAACTAAAAAATGACCAATCCAGCGCCGATGAGCATGCTAAACAGCACCGCAAGAATGGACAAAAGCCCACCACTCATCAACAGACTCGAGGCTCCATTATCTTGATCCTCATCCTCAGCGTCATCGTTCTTATCATCACCGCTCTTTTCCCCATCGCTACTCTCATCTCCATCCCCAGTTAGCTTCAGATCCGACTCTTTGTAAACAAGCTTCACAGCAGGAAAGCGTCTAACAACCGCAAGTTCGTCATACTGGAAATACGCCCGAGTTTGCAAAGCTGTCATCGGCCAGATCTTCGGATTTGGCTCCGCCGTTACGACCGAGGATGTATATTCCGACACATCGCTTGACTCTACCGTATAGACGGAACGTGCGGCCATTTGACCGAGGTGCGTGTTGCAGACTTCTGTATATGTTGCTGATCTCAAGGGTTTGATGGATGAGAAGCAACTTCCTCCCTTTGCAGCAAACCAGCCACTTGTAAAGTTAGACCGCGAAATAGTGAGTCAGGAATTGGGACATACCTAGGGCAGCAATATGCCAGCGTCTCAGAGGGAGTCAGTGCATCAAGCCATACTCGCTCCACGAGCATAGTGGGATTAATAAACGACACGCCTGGCGGCGCAATCCTTGTCTGCGTAAAAACGCCTCTCTTCTCAACTGAACCAGTTTGGTTGCCATGCGCCAAGGTGCCAGCTGTAGTCCAGCCCTCTGGACAAACGATGCCAGGAGAATAATAGTCAATAATATCTTCACCTCCGTGATCGTTGAGGTAGGAGGACAACTTGTCATAATTGGAACCGGATGGGAGACATTTCCCCATCGAAGTAGTTTCACATGTTGGGGCTCCGTAACCGATTGTGATAGAGTCAGGATGCGCGAAGAAGATTTGGTCCGTCGTGGCAGTTATGCAGCTTGCGGGAGGTGTATATGTCGTTGTCAGTGGACCGTTGTTGATGAGACCAATGCCAAAATATGAAGTGGCAGTCAGCATCGTGATTAGTTATATAGGAGGCTCTGATAGCTTACTTTAAGGTTATTTTTTAAGGTGATGGAGTGAGAAATAGCTCAGTGGGGAATCTTTAATGACTATCTGGCTGCTGCGCCTTGCCATGCGGCGTGGCAACAAAGACCCAATGGAGAGGCTTTCATCTTATTACCCGCTTCTTTGAGCACGGTGCTAGCTCATGAGACCTTTGCTTATTGGTAGGATTCTAGTCTTTGTCATCTGAAATTTGCAGCCAAGACAACTGCAGAATCACATCTGCATTACTTAGTGTAGACTGTTCTATGTCAAAGTTACAGACTGCCTAACACGCTCATCTCAATTAGGCACGAAGTAAAGAGAAATAACAAGACTGCCGACAGCTGGTCAAAAAGCGAACATGCTACCATAATCTTGGAGTGGTGACGACGAACTACTCAAGCTCGCCACAGAGGAGTTTCTACTGGGTCGGCTCTAACTGGCTCGCAACATCTACCCGACCGCAACCACGGGGAACCAAACTTAACCTCTTCGCATCTTCCAATTGGGATCATGAACTCAACTATATGGGATGTAGTATCGATTTCTTTAGAGGCATACGACTGCTCATTTTGCTACCAAGCCGTACCAACTGCGGGGGTAGTTTGGCCAATGAGCGGTAAAATAGATAAGCCGCTGACTACTTGCATACAGCCAGTCTCACTGCCATGAAGACTAGGCTGAGCATCCAATCTTGATCTTTGTCTTATCCTTTTCACATCATACTGAAGCGTCAGATGATCGGACAGCCCCCGCCCTCGCCGAGCATGAGTTTGCTAGATGAGAAGGGTATTTGCATGCTGTCCCTCGATGGCGGTGGTGTACGTGGCTTATCTTCATTATACGTCTCAAACGTATCTTGGATAGACATAACGCCAAGAGGAAGACATTGGGACAGAGTCTGCAGAAGCCAGTGGATGTCTTTGATCCAACCGGAGGCGCGGGTACGGGCGGGTAAATTTTGTCAAACAATATGTGACTGCGCTATTACTCACTTCCTACCAGACTGATCGCCATAATGCTTAGAAGTCTGCAAATGGAGATTGATGAATGTATCTCGGCTTATAACGACCTTATCAGAGTGGTCTTCAACAAGAAGGCAAGGATTCACAAGTCAAAGTTTAGCTTGCTAGGGTAGACGCAGGCTCGATTCAATTCTGGAGGACTCAAAACGGCGTCTCCGCATTCGATTCGACCTTGCAGAGGCATATGCGGAAACAGGGCAGCCGGAAAAGGCGATCCAGCTCACTGAAAAGGCAGGTATTTCAGGTGAAGCACCTATCAAAAGATAACAGCAGCGCATTGGCGGTGTCGTTCGTTCTAGCAAAAGGCCATCGCTTTAACAGTGTGCCAAAGCATGAAATTGATCGCCTGGAGAAGCTCAGAAACGCTGAAAGCAAAGTAAGCGCAATGGACAAGTTGATACTTCTGAATGAGCTTGGGAAATGCTATAACTACGCTAAAGAGTACGGAAAGGCGATCGCAAGCCTCGAGATAGGGATGGACGTTGCGGAAAGCAAAATTGCAAAGGATGATCTGGTTCTCATTGGTGTCAAGGATAACCACGCATATGCATATGAGCAAAAAGGTGAACACAAGAAATCCATCACTCTCTGGGAAAAGACTTTGCCTATCCAGCAGCAAAGTCTTAGGCAAAACAAATTTCGACGCACTCCAGATTCAAGTATACCTCATCGAGCAATACTATAAGATCAAAGAGCTTACGAAGTCCATTGCACTTTGGGAGGAGCTTGTTCCTATTCAGAGAAGGCTTCTTGGGTAGGTTCCTAAGAAGACTATGTCTTCTGAGAATGATCTTGTAGAACTGTATCTTTAGAATAGAAAGGTGTATACAGCTTTGAAGTTGTATGAGCATATGGTATCTGGGAGATAGAAGAATTTGGGGCCGGGTGATGAGCAGAGGAAGTGCGCGGAAGTGCATTATCGGAACTGTATTGAGACTTGGAAGTGGACTTGGGCGCGGATATGATACTGTTAAATCTCCCAGTTATTTCCTTATATAATACATCGATAAATGGCTAAGGAGATTGCGTAGTAGTCCTGAGGCCCGAGTTCATCAGCCACCTGTTTATGCCTCGTTTATGGGGTCTGTTGCCTGAACCTCGTGTACAATCCTTGTTAGCCAATTACCGTACAGAAAGTTGAGAAACCCCGCTTCTAGAAATGGCGACCTGAGATAATTTTACTCCCAGAAGTTAGCTCTTTCATCAATACGGGACATATACTGTTGTAAAGCTAATATCACAGCTCATCATGCCAGCCCGCTCACTATATCTTGCCAAGTCAGGCGGAGGTGCAAACCAACGCTCTCATTTCGCCCTCTTCATCCCGAACGCAGAATATGATCGTGATACTATCCGTGAGGACTTTCGTTTTCTCAAGGCCATTGGAACAAGGATTCATGTTGTTGGAGAACCTCTCATGTCCGGATTTGCATTTGAGATTCATCGGAACTACAACACCCAAACCTACGCTGACCTGAAACAACTGGTCTTTCTTGGGAAGATTGGTGATTCAATTCTTCACAGCTACCCAGAGACCGAATCTGAGATAAGGGAGAATACATCAAGAAGCCTTATCGAGCGAGTTGCAGAATCTGTAACTCCCCCTCCTAAAGGACAAAACATCCGCGCACCAATCGACGGGGTAAGAGACCTGTCACCAAAGTCTTTCGGCGACTGACAATTTCTATACAGGCAAATACAAAAAGATGCCAGGAGTGGACGATGGAGGCTTTGAGCCTATTAGCCGAAAAGAAGTTAATTCCCCGAGAAGCTGTGAGTACTGCACAGAAGGAAAGAGATCTGCCAACTAAAGGGATATTTGGCTACAAAAATAAAGAGGCACAGGATTAGGAAAATTTCAGGGCAAAAGAGGATCTACTAGTCGGGTCGTCTCAATCTCCATCAGTCTTGAATTTCCTAAATAAAAGTAAATGCGAAAAGCGACCATCAGATGACAATCACTCCTGAACTTCCATTGCTTCCTTGTCAGCCGCTGCTGCTTCAAGCCGTCGCATTGATAAAGGAAAAAACCTCCATGCCATTAAATTGCCGAAGTCTGAACCTCTGAGAAATTCTAGACTCGGGATGATACCCGCCTCTTCATAAGTACCCAAGCCTAGATTCTCACTAGCTAACGTTATCATCATATCTTCGACATCAACCTCTTCAGTCTCCAAATTATTGACAAATTGGGTAATAACATCTGTTTCTCTTTGAAATTGAAATGCCTCGCAAGTCTCCCGACATTGGTTCTTCAAGTCCACATCAAAAAGCTGCTTAATATCCATGCTCGAAAGAGACGCCGCCCTTGACACGACGTGCTCAAGCTTCGGTCGAGGGGCATTGGCTTGCTTGAGACTGTCACTTGCTGGGCTTGGCCTCAAAAAGTATCTTACTTTAATTGAGGGGCTATCAAGCTTTTTCAGAATATCTTGAGCTCCAGGGACTTTCAACAAATTGTCGGCTAGACTCTCTCCAACCTTCGAGAATAGATGCAGTAGTAAGAACTGTATGTTAATCTCGAAAACCACATGTAAGAGTTTATGATTGAGTTTGTTGAATATCCAAAATAGATCTTGAATTTCTGATAACCTCATTTTCCCATCCTCGTGGAAGGAAGCAAAGAATAGAACAGCTGCATTTAGGTCCTGGCAAGTCGTAGCCATCTCGATAGCCATTTCTAAGGTTTGGTTTGGCAGGCCTAGATATAACTGTTTTATCGTTCCGGGACTAATCTTTTGATGGATTAAGAAGTTAACCGTGAGAAAGCTGGTGAAAGCTGTTTTAATGTTAACAAGTGGCTCCCAGCGGAGATGACTTTGAAGTACACCATATTCGTGTGGGTTTGCTCCAAGCGCCACCAAGTTGTCAAAGGTTTTCCTGCACAGTGTCGCGGAAAGTGGGATGCTGCATCCCTCTCGCATGACACTGGTGGCCACATGAGGCGAGGTTTCAGCTGTCAGATGCGAGATAACATAATCATCAAATATATTATGACGGATCACTTGAGCCAAGAAAGGGGGTTCAGGTCGCCATGGATACTCGTGTTTTCTTATGAGATGCTTGCCAAACAATGGCTGAATGGCGTCGAGCATCTCGGTAGCTAATTGCACACCTTCGCTTCCCCAGCGCGTTGCAAAAGCGGCGATTTTCTCAATAAATGCACTGCCAGAGCATGGCAGACCCATTTCGGATGTCAGAACTATCAATGTGCAGACAAGACCTTTCAGAAGCCGTGCTTGCCCGGGAAAATCGAATAACGGTTCGGGCCCTAGAATGCTCTGCCCCGCTTCTGTGTCCGTCAGAAAGTCATGTGCGGTTCGATGAATGAATGTCACCTTGCCGGTTGCCTTGGTTATGGCAGCTTCGTTGTGTTCTAATATTTTGAAAGCCTTGTAATCAAGTTCTTGCTTCTGTACTTCAAGCAATCCTGCACACCGAGTGTGTATTGAAGCTGCTGCCTCATCGCACATTCGTATAATCTCTGGAATTCCACCTGTACCCGTGCCGGTAAAAAGATTCTGCTGTACTTCAGCATCCTCGGCGCAGGCAATTTGAAGTGTCAGAGGCAATGAAAATTCGTCCTCAAGGGCGACCAATTCGATTTCTTCTTCTGCGCTACCCAGAATGTACCGAAAGAACCTGCATGCCGTCTGTCGATAGACATTGCTTTTAGCGTTGGACCTTTGCCACATGTCTGTGTAGAGCTTCTCAAGGTCTCCAGGTAACTCATCGAGACGTATAGAAAGCATATTCTCAGAGTCGTGATTCTCGACCCCCTCTATGATGCTTCGTGTAGCAAGATGAAGCCATAGAAATACGCCTTGCGCTTTATCAACAAGCCGTTGACGAAGACCATCGAAGAACTCTGAAGAAACATGGCCATCACGAAATAGCTCACGGAGTCTCGTTCGAACAAAAACAAGCATATCAAATCTCGTCAAGTCTTCCAGTAAGATTCCCACTGCGTTTGTTGTCTGTAGCCACCTCATGATTTGTGCCTCAGGCCGAGTCGACATGCATAGCTTGACTTTCGGAAGTCTTGATATAGAGTGGATAGATTTGGAGAGCTGAGAAAAGCCATCTTTGTCGCGAATCTCATCTAGGCCGTCGATAAAAATGCATATACTTCGAGCATCCATGTCCGTAAGGTAGTCCCAGACCGCTTGCAAGTCCTTGATAGACCAATCATGATATTCGGAGTGAAGGGACAAGTGGCCAAAGTGCTGCATTGTAATCAAAATCAGCTGTTGTTGGTCTTGAAGTCGTTGGTAGAGTAGAGAGCACCAAAGGCCTTTGATACTGTTTTGCTCTTCTGAACCAATTTTCCAGAAGAAGTAGGAAATGATAATCGCGTGCGGGCTCCATTCTTGAATCAAGTCTCGGGTTTGGTCCTGATCGAGGATGAATTTGATAAGTGTGCTTTTTCCCGAGCCTGGCTTTCCTTGAATATAGAACAATTTGTCGTCTGATTTTAGCCACGAGTTTAAAGTCAGCCACGAGTCGTGGATTTTAACCCTTTCACTCTTGTAGCCAGAGTCGCTAGCCGCTTCGGGGGATTCATAGCCCTCTGAATCAATCTCCCCATTTCTATCGTCCTCTTCTGAATCATTCTCTCCACTGCTATTGTCGCCTTCTGAATCATCGTCGCCCTGATCATCGTCATCTCCTGAATCGTCTTCATCGTCCGGATTGCCATCATTCTCTAGGCCATGGTCATCTGTTGACTGACTACTTTCTTCCGAATCTCCATAATACATGTCTGTCATGTCATTGTAAGTAGCAAATACTTGATTAAAACTTGCATCTCTTGAATCCATGACATCGTTGTAGCGTTGGTTCATACGTGGAGCTTTCAGGCTTTGAAGAAAGGTTTCGCATTTTCTCTTTGTTTCAGCGGCAGTTCTTAGTTCCAGGACTTGGCCGTCGGTGTGCGAGTTGATGGCTGCCTCGGCCCTAGCACCTTCTTGGGTAATCGTGCTACGTGTTAGGGCATGTTCTCGCTTCACGAGGTCCTTTACATCGGTGGTGCCTCGAGCGAGCTGGTCGATGAGAAAACGGACATCGGTATCCAGTTTACTGAATGATGCCTCTTGCTGGAAGTATATCGCATCGTTCTGTGTGCTAGAGCAACGCTTATCTTAGTAGAGGGCCACACCAATCCGGATGATTAGCTTACCATAAATGGGACGTTAACTCGGTTTCTATGACCTGTTGATACTTCGAAAGTGATTCCTGGAGAGCTTGGAGCTTTTTCCGATGCCTTGAAGCTCTGATGGCCTTGCGAATCGCCTTGGCAAGGTCGCCTTTGGCCTGCAAGCTAATCACGTATTGAGCTTCGGTATCCAGCTTATCAGCAGCGTCTTTGCATTCCTTAGCAATGTTTTGCAGCTCGGGGCTAGAAAACCTGGAATTTGCGTTTCTCATCTGCTCGCAGCGAGTGTGTACTCGACCGACGGCTTCAGATATCTGCCCCGCGTAGCGCTGAAGATCATCTTGAGAAGTGGTGGCTCCATCATATGCGTTTTTGCAAGCTACAACGACGTCGGTAGCGAACGAAATGACTTGCAGGACTGCGCTAGCCGCGCCGAGTGCTTCAAAGCCTGTAAGCATGATGATTTGCTCTCTGGAGAAATGATCTGACGTTCTGAAGTGAGGGGTAAAAAAGATAAAAAGTCCACAGCCTGATCAGGCTGTGCAGGTCGGATGTGTTGGGCTGAATCGCGCTGACTAACGAGGATAACCAGTAAGAGACATATGCTAATAATAGAAATGTATGCACAGGATAATCAGTTTTTGCGGTCGCATACATCACGTCTGGTGTTGCGTAAGTGGCTGAAGGTGCAAAGAAGAATATGATGTTCGCCTTACCCTTATAAGCTTGTCAATTCTACCGGAAACAATTTATCGAGTCACATTCAACCCGAGCCTACGTCCCGACATCTAGTCCAACAACATTCTAATTAGACGCAGGCTAAACTGACTGGATGAATTGCCAAATCGCGCAGCTTCAGTTGCCGATAGACGACTTCCCTATGAATATGCCCATTGCTGGATGTGAGAAGCGACAAAGGCGGATTTCTCAAAACCGGCAGCTCCTTTACCGAGAAGACCACAGTATACCTTTGAGCTACTCTTTCCCACTCCTGTATACTACTCTCTGCCAAGTTAATCCAGTCTTTAGATGCTCTCCATGTGATAGCAACTTGGTCTTTCTCATGTTCATATCTGAATACAAATGCTTTCATCCGGTCGTGACACCATATTTCCAGAATCTTGAGTTCCGGTAAGTCCCGAGCTGTGGCTGCAGCTTCTTTCAAGAGATGATCTATCTTCCCCTGGAATGCTGAAGCTCTCCCTCTAGGGTCATATGGAACTTCAAGACATAACTGCGCCAGTGTTGAGCCATGTTCAAGTTGTTGTGACTTTCGAAGATGCTGAATAAAATCCAGCGAGTTGTACCAGCAGGTGGGCAGAGTGAAACTAGATGGTGAGCGGTCTCTGCAAGAGATGACGGTAGTCCAGACATTTCGTTCGTGAATAGACGAGGCAAGAAAGGTCTTGGAATGATGTTGAAGGAAAAGTGACGAATATGATGGGGAAGCTGAAGAATGAGGCTGTTCCAGTCACGGAAATATCGAAGTTGAGGATGTGGATCTGGCCCAGTTTCGAGTCGGAAAGATGTGACCTTCGTTAGGGCCATGCGCAAGATCCTTGCCAAGCTCGAACCCTTTATCCCTCTTTTAAATTGATGGCGTATCCAAAGAGTATGGACGATTGGGACTTCCTTGAGGTTTGTTCTTGTCGTCAGTGCAAGGGGCGTGCCATGCAGTCGCTTCAAGCCTTGCACGGTCATCGGCCTATGCCAAATCGTTCCAGTCGCAAGTCGGTCTCCGGCAGCCTTGTCATACAAGAATCTTTCAATGCTTGGTGAGCTTGCGAGGTCCTCTTCTAGCTGAAAGTTTTCATGCAGAAAATATTCCATTGATGCATTTGGGGATCGCCTATTGTCACCAGGTGAGTAGGCGGTGATCTCGAGTATTAATCCGGTGTCAAGATTGCTAGAGGGATTCCAACGGCGAAGGACGTGGAACAACAGTTCGAGCGACTGGGTAAATCTCTGGTTATTCCTACACAACCCTGTTAGATACGAGTGAGATGAGAAGATCCACTAATCTCACCAATTGATGGTGGCATGAGACTCTGACTTATTAGCTTCCAGATGATCATAGTCCTGGAGCTTGATTCTCAGACACAAATAGCGTATATAAGACAGTCTCACGGCCTTTTCGCCATCGGTCATTTTCGAGAATCTGACCAGCTGGGAGTCATCGATCATAAGGCGTCGGAATGTAAACCTTTCGAAGTAATCTTGCCATTCAGAAGAAACGCAGACATACGGAACAAGTTCCGTAGTTCGAGACTTCTGCTCTCCAGCCACATATCCGAAGATCTGTAGTCGAAGCTCTACAGGGAGTGACGACCACTCGTAGGAAATGGGTCTCTTCGGGGTAGTGGATGCGAAAGTCATGCTGAAAATCTTGTATTTTGCGATGTTTTGAGGAAACAGAAATTTTCACGGCGACTGCAGGTTTCTATAATGGATCGAGTGAAACTTTATCTTTTTTATAAACTTCCTTAATGACTAATAATGGAGGGAGAGCTGCTAATAAGGACATGAATAAAGCCTTCTTTTTGTTAAACTTTAGGCGATGCGTGCTCTTACTCGCACAAATCGCGAGTGGGGCAAATTCTAAACTATAAAAGGCGAAGCTTGACACGATATAAAGCAGACAATTGGAAATAAAACATAACACTTCTGCCCATATGACCCCATTCACTTAACTCGGCCCACCGACTCCCCATGCTCTTTTAATCCACAGGTGCCCTCTACACACAGAAACAGCCCAATTCAAAACAGTTACAAGGCCCATAAACCCCGTTGGTGGAGAAGTCTCCAGTCATTAGGTCGCAAAAGTAAGACGCATGGGAAAAGAGGGTGCAGGTGTCATCGTCAATGCAAAATTGCAGCTACTCTTCAAGCGAACATATCCCCCTATACTCCCTGATGTAGTTTGTTCCTACTTCGTTATGTTGTTGGAAAATACCGCATGAGTCAGTCGGATAGAATCCCATCGAGACAGCCGAAAGTGGCGATGGTCGTCTCAGTACTTCAAGCAAGTTTAACGAAAGATTGTGTAAGCACTGTAGAAGGTGCCTCGAGTTCGGTGGCAGCAGTTGAGACTTGTAGCTGACAGCTTAAATCAGCATACAGAACTTAGTAGCAGTATCAGTGGTTAAGCTAAGCGCGATTGTGGTCTCAGTGGTCGATGATAGCTTTCCCCAGAGATAGTCGTGTCGGTTTTGAAGGCTGCGAGAGTGGAGTAGTATCGACGGCCGTGGTGAAAACAAGGGTTCAGGGCTTGCATAGTTCAGGTTGGACAACAGGGGCGATAAGCCTAATTACCTCAATGATCCTAGGAGCGATTATATTTAAGGCAGGGTAAGCTTACGAAGGAGCAGGTAAACGAGTGACGAAATTTGGATAGGAGCTGAACTAAACCGAGCTGGGTATCGTCCAAGTGCCCAAACGAGCCAGCCAATCATGCTTGCCAATCTTTAACACACTAACCCAGCTGAGAGCCCAAGTGGGACTAACAGTGACACCTCATAATGCCTTGTTGAGGGTATAAGTATAAACACAAGGACATATTAGCTTGTCATTTAATCTCATCATCTTCACCATTAAGCAAGGTGCCTCTTCTTTGTGTGCCGGCGTTCAAAGCCATCTTCAGCAACAATGTCGACATGCCACGCGCTTCAAGACCCAAACACACAATGGAACCTCTGCCCCTCCACAGCTGCCTCCATACTATTCCTAGTACTCTTTGCCATCACAAACATCGCCCATCTCGTCCAAGCCATCCACTACCGATCGGCGTACTGCTGGGTCATTATCATGTCGGCCTTCTGGCAAGTCTTCACCTACATCTTCCGTATCGTTAGCATCTACAACCCGGCTAGCTTTGACTACTATGCGACATGGTTCGTCGTCATTCTCGTCGCGCCACTGTGGACCAATGCATTTGCCTACATGGTGTTTGGGCGCATGGTATGGTGCTACACACCTGATGGCCGATTGTATGGCGTCAAGGCTTGGCAGTTCGGTTTTATCTTTGTTGTATTGGATATTATCGCTTTTATTGTCCAGGTTTATGGTGCGGTGCAGGCTGCTACTGGCAAAAACAAGACACTAGAGGAGAAGCTCGATGCCCTGCACATTTACATGGGCGGAGTCGGACTGCAGCTATTTTTCATTCTCATTTTCGCTGTCTTCGGGATCCATCTTTTCCGCCGGCTTCGCAGCTCGAACTCGGGCGTAGATTCTGGAACACCGAAAAGATCTGTTATGATGCTCTTTTACGCTATGTTTATTGCACTAGCTCTCATTGTAGTAAGCAAAGACTGAACCAACCGACTAATGAAGCCATATGTCTAACGAGACCTAGCTGCGAATTATTTTCCGTCTTATAGAATACTCCCAAGGTCTCGACAGTGACATCCCACGACACGAGGCTTACCAATATGCCCTAGACTCTCTACCCATGCTGATTGCCTTGGTAGCGTTCAACGTTGTTCATCCGGCTCGCGTTATGGGCAGCAAAGAGGCCAGCATGCCAAAGTTTTGGCAGCGAAACAAAAGGCATACCGAGATACAGTTAGACGAGGCATCTTGAGTTCACCTCTAGAAGATTGATTCTAAGTAGCAATACGTTTAGGATTGATCTAAGCGTATAGTGATATGGACTGAGCAACATGAGACTGTAGCTTTTGTAGCTAAGATGATAACACCTAAGGCCTTTTAAGAATTGCTTTTTTCTTCTTTTGCTAATAGAATTGAAGTTATATCTTTCAAAGTCTATTACATATCGCCGCATCTTATCTACCATCCAATGGCTTCCTCCCACTCTCTATCCTGTTGTTCATATCGTATCATTGCTTGTCTCTCCCCAGGGCCCAGCGATACATATACGCTTCTCACCCTCCGTGGACCAGGAACATCTCTGCTGCTGCGCACATCTAACTTTTCCTCCTCTGCCTCCATAATTCTCCGTGCAACTCGTCCAGTCAAATGGCTGCTCCAAACGCCCTCTTGGGCCTGCCTGGACATCAACAAAGATATTGCCCTCCGACGAATCCCGGGATCGCGACACCATGCGACTATGACAAACAAAACAGGTACAACTCCAATTTCAAGGTGGAACAAAGGGGCTGCTTGTGACACGGTGTCTGTTGCTTCAAGACCCAGAACACGGCTAGCACAGTCTACTAGATCCTCGAAGTCACGGGTGTAGCTGTCAAGGCTGAGAAAACCTTGGTGGTTGTCTATATTATCCCAAGGCAGGACCATGTTGAAGTACCGGCGGTGTAAGTCGATGAGCGCAAGTGACCTCTGCTCGCTGGGCGAGAATGGTAGTCCACCGCGGGAGGTGACGAATTTGTCGAATGCTTGGGACCACTGAGAAAATTCAGCGACAATCACAGAATTCGTTACTGCTTCTGTCAATCGTAATGCCAAAATGGCATTCAGAGCTTCCCTGGCTTCCAGTAGAGAGCTAAATGTGTAGTTTGTGTTGGCCATCATAAACTGGGAGCCTGAAGCACACTTTAGGGAAAGTTGAGGCATCACGTCGCCTACAAGCTTGGAAAGAAGAGTTAGAATCATAGAGCTTTCAAACGCTAGTTTGCTTACTATAGCCACTTGCAGCGCAAGCCGGTTAAAGAGGGTTTGCACATGATTGAGGATGCCGTTTAGACCTGTAGCTTGACGGAACTGGCTCATCATACGATGGCCATGCTTGAATAATCGAATTGCGGTTTCGGTATGTCCCTGCAGGATCTATTGACAGTAAGTTGCCTGGCCATACGCATAAGGATAATGGCCATACTTGCCTCAATGCAAATGAATACTAGACAAGACACTAAGTGGACATGTGACAGCGAGCTGTGAGAGGCATGTAGCTCCTTGATGGATAGGTTGTAATGTTTTAATGCAAATGGACTCTTATCCCCAGTATTGCCATTTGTAAAGGCCTCGTGATATGCCGAAAACGAAACCAGTGCATGGGAAATGCTGGGCTCGTACTGAGCAACCTGCAGTACACTAATCCCCCAGAACTCGTCGGGGAAGAAGGAAGTTAGTTGAGATAGGGTGCGCTCGATAAAAAACTGGATAGAGCGTGCTTCCTGGGAGTTGCGGTATCCGGCACTGACAGCCTGGATCGGTGGCTGCTGCTGTATCACATGTTCTGCTGCTGCTTCTTCGTAGCCGTCACAGGTGCGGCCGGTTGATGTGCCTATCAAATTATTAGCTTCATCGTTGCTCAGCGCTGACCAGCTGCCCCTACACCTTAGACATGAGGGCCGTGCCTCGTCACATTTCACACGACGGACTAGATCATGTAAGCAATCTGCGCTGATCCCTACTTCTGGTGGCTTACTCCTGCGGTGTCTATTAATACTTGGCACAGCTGTGACAGCTCATCAGTGGTGTGGACTCACCTGCAGGTCAAGCATCCAGCCCGACTTCTCTGCGTTCTAGCTCGCACTCGCTGCCCCGGCTTTACCTTTGTCATTGGTGTGTTTTGTTCGTTGATGTACTCGTGTAGCAAGGCCGCCCGTGTCCTCTATGTCTTCCCGCAGACTCGATTTCATATCTCAGCTGACGTACTCCTTACGCTCAGAGGCTTAGGTGGAGCTGCCCAGACGAGCCGACCAATCAAGATCCCGTCGTCAAGCTATTTCTGATCACAATGTCTGAGAGTTGGAAATAGTCTATACCCTCTTAAGTTTAGTCTGCTGGTCCAATCATCCATGCTGTGGACAACCATGAATAAGCTAGCAGCAACTCGAGACTTCATTTCAAGTCATTTAGCTTGATCCCGAACCGGATTAGCCCAGTCGGACCTGAATATATAAGCAGTAAAAAGCTTTGCGCGAAAACATTAGACACATGGTAATTACATGGTGGAAAAGTAAATATTCACTCGGGGAGACTCTAATTGATTGACATAAAAATATTAAAAATTAAAGAAACCATGAACTATTGCTAATACAAGTCTTGTCGCCTAAGTGTTGTACATAGATCCTGTAATCTTAACCGTTTATCATCTACATGAAGAAAGCAAGGGCAGCTGGGAGAACCAGCATGAAACCACTGCGAACCACGCTGGCACCACTGACGGGAACAGGAGTGGTAGAGACGGGAGTCTCAGCAGCAGGAGGAACAGATCCAGGCTGAGAGACAGCGGGAGGAGGTGCGTAGCCAGCGGTAGTGCCGGGGGCGGGAACCACGGGAACGGCGGTGGTAGGAACAGGAGCTGGGTAGACGGGAACGTGGGTGGAGACGGTTCCGTTGCTGGGAGGGTAAGGCATGCTGTGAGCGGGAGGGGCCACGGGCTTGCCACCAGTGGGCTTCTCGGGGGTGGGGTATCCGGCGGTAGGCTTCTCAGGAACGGGAGACTTGCCAGTGGGCTTTCCAGGGACAGGGACCTCAGCAGTAGGCTTCTCCTCACCCTCGGTAGTAGGAGCAGCGTGGCTGGGGACCTCATAAGCCTTGGTGCCGGGAGAAGTAGTGGTGACGACCTGGAAAGTAGACTGGGCCTTGGAAGGATGAACAGTCTTTCCCTCCTCGGGGCAGTAGGTGGTGGTGTCGACGATGGTGACGGTAGGAGCAGGAGGGGGAGTAGTAGGAGGGTGGAAGGTCTTGGTAGTTCGGGTCTTGCAAGGCACGATCGTGGTGAGAGTGTCAGTGAGGGTGGTGACGGGAACGTGGACCTTGGTGGAGTGAGCAGTAGTGGTCGCGGGGACAGCACCGGTCTCGGTAGCCGGGCAGACGTAGGTGCTCTTGATGATGGTGGAGGTGACGATCTTCTGGGTGTAGCGGGCAGGGCAGTTGATGACGGAGGCAGCGCAGCTGGTTATGGTGTAAACGTGGGTGGAGGTGACGGTGCTGGTGACATCGCCGGTGGTCTGGGGCTTGGCGAGAGCGGAAGAGGAGCCAGGGCCACCGGGGTAGGCACCAGAACCAGATCCAGTAGTCTCGGCACCGGCGGAAGCACCGGAGCTAGAACCGGAACCAGGAATGGGGTAAGCACCGGAGCCGGAGCCAGTAGTCTTAGCGCCGGCAGGAGCAGAAGATCCAGAGCCATAGGCACCGGGGACGGGGTAGGCACCTGATCCAGATCCAGTGGTCTCAGCACCAGCAGGGTAAGTCTCGGAGCCAGAAGCGCCGGGGACGGGGTAGGCACCTGATCCAGAGCCAGTAGTCTCAACACCAGCAGAGGCACCAGATTCAGAACTGGAGCCAGGGATAGGGTAAGCACCTGATCCAGATCCGGTGGTTTCAGCGCCGGCAGGGTAAGTCTCAGAGCCAGAAGCGCCAGAGCCAGAGCCAGAACCGGTGGTTTCGGCACCAGCAGGATGGGTCTCCGAGCCAGAGGCACCTGATCCAGCACCAGTAGTCTCAGCTCCGGCGGAAGCAACAGATCCAGAGCCAGTGGTCTCAGAACCAGCAGGGTAAGTTTCAGAGCCAGAGGCACCAGGGACGGGGTAAACGTCAGAAGAATCAGCAGTGGCAGAACCGGTAACATCAGCGGAGCCGGAAGCATCAGCAGAACCGGTGGCATCAGGAAGACCAGAGTCCGTAGTAGAGTCAGAGTCACCAGCAGGGACAGTGGAAAGAGTGGCGACCTCAGTGTGAGTGGAAGTAGGGTTGCCCTGCTGCTCAATGAAGCCACCGGGAGTACCGCGGTTAGGCTGGCAAACCTTGGCCTGAGCAGCAGTAGCAAGGGTGATGGTCAAGGTAGGAGCAAGGCTGATGTCGAGAATGTCGCCAACCTCAACGTTGAGCTCGACAGCGAGACCAAGAGTGAGAGCAATGAGCTCATCGACGGAGACGGCGCAGTTGTCGGTGGCGATAAGAACAGCAGTGTACTCGAAAAGGCTGACCCAAACAGCAACCTTGGCACCAGCCTCGATGTCGAGAACAGGGATGTCAAGCTCGGCCGAAAGATCAATCTCAGTTCGGAGGCGGAGGCCAAGAGTGAGAGAAACCTCAGCAGAGAGATCGACCTCGGCAGCAACGCCAATGGGCAGAGCCTTAGCAACAAGACCCTCCAGGGAGACGTCAACAATCTCCTTGGTGAGAAGAGAAACCTCAACGAAAGCCTCCTCACCGAAGGCAAGGTAAACACCAGCTGACAGGTCAATAGCAGCATCAACACCGACAACGAGGTCAAGAGCGAGAGCAGCACCGGCCTCAGCCTCAAGAAGACCAGGGACCTCAAGCTGAAGAGCAGCAGAAGCAAAAAGTTCAATGGATTCGTGAACAGAAGCGGAAGCAGAAATGTCAATCTCGACGTAAGCCTTGATAGCACCAAGACCAATACGCACACGAGGCTCTGTCAGGAAACCCTCCACAAGCTCGAGAGTAGCCTCACCCTCGATCTGAGCATTTGGAAGGTTAAGACCAAGCTTGATGGCGGCAGCAGCACCAGAAGCAGGAGCAGCGATACCGTCGAAGAGAACGTGGTTCTTCCAGCTGTTGGCCAAGTTGCAGGTAGAAGGAAGACCACCCTTCTGGCTAGCGGCAGACGTAGTGGGAGCTAGGTCAAGGCCCTTGGAGGTGGTATCAGCGGCAGATGAAGCACCATTTCCAATCGAAACATCAACACCGAGACCAAGGCCGAGGCCGAGGCCGTGAGGTGAGGCAGTGGCAACAGCCACAAGACCCCCCAAAGCGGGAATCAAGCTAGAAAAATGCATCTTTTAATAAACAAATGTAAATGAGTGACTGGAGCGTGAAACGCTTCCGAATAAGTGAGTGAAAAGAGAGTGACTAAGTTAAAAAAAGAGTGCAGAAAACTAGAGAAGACGAGAACCAAACGACGAGCAGAGGAAGAGCATTTTAAAGGAGGAATACAGTACCACGTAACTATCGAACCATCTCCTTGACGATGTCACCTCGTGAAGCGGGCGGGAGTTGAAAAGCGGTCACAATTATATCCGGCGATCGCTATTTAACACCCTGGCCGTACGCCTTGCCATATTGGGGAATTCTCCTGTCAACCATGTGGAGTTGTGTCCACGCGGGATGAATTAGTCTGGGCCTCGGAGACTTTTCAATGGACATGTTTCCACATGCTGGCGAATAGGAGGAGCATCTTTTGTTTCGGGGGTTATGGTGATCACGACCGTTGAAACAAGAGGATGGATTAAGAGTGGCCTTTTTCATCCCATTAGGGCTTTTGATCTGTTAGACTATGATCGCCGTATACTTACCCGCCATGAGAGTATCGAGATTGAAGACTGACGTTGTGCGTTGTATCTAACGAGGGAAAACGGATGTACGGATCTTTACTTTTTCCCGTGGTTCAGTTGAGGTCTGAGCGTACATGAAAACTGCCGGTCAGCGAGATGACTATGAACTGAGACAAAATTTGACAGGAGGGTCCAAGAGCCGATAAGCCACGGCACAACGGCAGCACAGCCAAATTTAATCAATCATCCGGTCTAGAATAAACTCGTTCGCCCGCTGCGTAAACACAGCCATTCATGTCTGTTCTCTCGTCAGGGCGCAAACTTCGGCTGCGACTCTAGCCTCACAGGGGTAAGTAGACCAAGCCAAGCCGCAACGACACGAATTGGAATAACGGGCTTGGGAGATCATGTCTTGGAAATGCCACGAGGCGAGATTTAAGTGTATTGAGCGTACGATTGACGTAGCGCAGGGTTGGACCCTGAATGGTGCGAGTCGTGCAGGAAATACCAATTTCCTTACGAAACTCTCGACAATTTTTGCTTTTTAAAAGATTTGGAGAAGAAGTGTTTTGACCAATTGTTTGATCTGGGATAGAGTTGGTTGTTACGTAGAAGCTTTTGCGCCGCGCTTGGTTGAACTGCCAGGGTTGTATTCACTGTGGCTGTGAAACTCTAGGAAATTGGATTGCTATGGGTTTTGGTGGTTACCCTATAGAGGACGGTCAACTCCCGAAGATGGGGGATCTGTCTGCAGAATCTGGTCTGTGAAGTCATTCTAGTTGAGGATATTATTCTGAGGAGTATTGAAAACGGGCAATATTGTGGATTGTTTGTTTTTCCCTAAATGTTCTCGACCAGTAATGTCGTCAGCTTGCGAAACAACTCCGAAGATTGAAAATATGGAACATCATAAATGCAGGTCAAATAAGTTTGGGACTCGTTCGGCAATATCGAAATCTCTGCTGCAGTGTGCTTCTAACTGAAGATTCAGATCCTTGAATTGATTGATTACTTGTTTTGAACTTACCTGTGCCCTGCGCATGTCTACAAAATCGTGATAGTGTTGCCGAAATGTAGACGATCTGTTCACGAGCCCATTATCCGTATATCCGAGGGGTTGGTATCTTATTAATAATAACGTCTAAAAATATCCTCGGTCTATTACCTAGTGCGATCAGATTACAAGTCCTCATTTCTATCATCCTCCTCCTCCTCCTTCTTCGACCCGCCATCAAGACCCTCAAATAGATCAACGCCCCAATCCTTGCCAGGATTCAAAAACCTATACCTCTTATCCTTCTTCGCCACCTCCTTCAACTCCCCCTCAGTGAATGTTATGTCCTGCGATCCAAAGTTCTCATCAATGTACTTCTCATGCGTACTCTTGGGAATAACAACAGTACCCCGCTGCTGTCCCCACGCCAACACCGTCTGTGCTACTGTCGCGTTCTTGCTGCCTGCGAGCTTTGTCCAGAATTCATCGTGCAGAATGCTCGGGATATCCGGGTTGTAAGTTGGGTTTGTGTTGGCGAGTGGTGAGTATGCGATGACTTTAATGTTTTCGCTGGTGTGAAAATCCACAAAGGATTGTTGTTGTAGATAGGGATGCGTTTCGAATTCGTGCGCGTAAGGGCGGATGGTGGCGATTTTGAGAATGGCCTTGATGTCCTTTGGCGCAAAGTTGGAAATGCCAATGTTGCGCGTTAATCCATCGCGGACGAGCTCCTCCATAGCCTTCCAGGTATCCACGATGGAGGTGTCATTGTCGAGGTCCTTGGTATCGGGAACCCAAGCGACGGGCCAGTGAATGAGGTACAGATCCAGGTACTCGACGCCCAGATTGGCGATAGACTTTTGAATGGCTTTGCGCACGAGATCAGGTCGATGGTCCGTGTTCCAAAGCTTACTCGTGACCCAAATCTTATCGCGCGACACGCCGGATGCCCTGATGCCCTGCCCAACCTCCTCCTCATTTCGGTAGATAGCGGCAGCGTCGAGGTGACGATAACCCGCCTTCAAGGCATATTCCACCGCATGCGCGACCTAGACTCCCATTAGCACTGCAATCTTCGTGAACCTCGTATTCGAAACTCACATCTCCCTTGTTAGCCAACCAAGTCCCCAGTCCAAACGACGGAATCGGGTGGGTTTCGTTCCCGGTCTGCACAACGGGGGGTCCGCCACTCAGTGACGTGGCCACTGAGAGAATGGTATACGTGACGACGCTCACGACCGTGAGGAACGAAAATGCCCTTACGAAGCTCATTTTGTTTCTTGTGAGAATGAGCGATGAGTGAGGGTTGGTAGGTGAAAAAGTTGATGGCTCGTGATGAGGAGAATTATCAGTCACTTTTTTTTTTTTGCCGCAGGCCGAGCATCCGGTTGGTTAGTGGAGTGAGCACGGCACTACAGGGGTTCAATGATGTCATTACATAAGCGGAGATGACGATGACAACGAGGCTGGGGGGACAAGGTTTGGTGATGGCATCATGTGACTCATTCAAGGCGTTATCGTGATAAATCATCATAAACATATTTAATCCATTGATTAAGCTGAGTTTGGTGGTGAGGTTAATGTTGTTACTCTCCTGGACATACCTCATCTCCAACGCGTCACTGGTAGTCATGATCATTTACATGAAAAAGTGATGAAAGAAAAAGAAATGGGTATTCTATTGTTATGTGATATTTCAGTGTTTTACACTCTATAATGACCGTTCCAAATGCATCTCATGTTTCGACAGCTCATCCAGTAATCTTCTCGCACCGCAAATGACAACTCGTACAGAAGCCTCTCGCCCAAAACAACACCATCGCTTCATGTTTGAAGCCACTCAAGAGGCCAGTCTCGAGTGCTCAACCACCATCTTCGGCCCGTCGTCAAAGCCACAACCCTCAAACCATTTAGTGACCAGCCGAGCCAGAGTTGGAGTTATCAGCACAAGACCACGGGCTCGAACCCCCATTAGCCTTCATCGAGTTGTTGATACCAACAATCGAGCCGTAGGTACCCGCAACCATCATAAAGGTTCCAGCCACGATGACAAAGACACTCCAGCAAACCATAAGACACCACTTAAGTGACTTTTCAGTCTTGCCCTTGTGCCAGTTATCGAAAAGCCAGAAGCAGCCATATGGCTGGAAGCACATCAGCGTGCCGAGAAGAGCTCCGATGAGAGACACCAAGCCGCCGAAAACAGGGATGGCACTGGCGATGATATACGCAATGATGGTCACGCTTCCTGTACAGGCTAACCAGGTACCCCAATGCACGATGCCGTTGGAGTTGAGATGCTTTGTACCGCGCAACAAGCGAATGAACATGTACTTGGCGGGAATCTTGCCAGGTTAGTTCTGTTACTAAGAAGACATGAAAACACTCACATGGGTCATAAGCATAGCAGTTACGATAAGACCAGGCAAGGCAAATCCATAGCAGACTTTCTTCATGAGAATGCCAGCTGAACCGAGAGCAGGGGATGTAACATATGAACCGCAGTAGTAGTAAACCACGATTCCAATGGTGATGTACGTGACCGTCACGATCGATTGGCAGGTCAATAGCGAGCGGGTGTAGTGCTTCGGTTCGCGCATCTCAGCAGCGATCTGGAAGAACGCCGGTGTACCTGAGAACGCAAAGATATGCGATGACACAGCCGTGATACCGTCGACGAAGCTAGGGTTGTTGAAGAGCTTCCAGTCAGACTCCCAATGTCCTCCCTTCGGAGCAGCCGCAGGTCTGTCCTGCACGCCCACAGCGACCGTGACGCAAAAGACTAATTTCTCGTGTTACCAAACTTGACCTCGTGAGATGAAGGGGGCTTGAACTTACTGGCAGTCATGATGCAGACGAGTCCGATCCACGCTAGCCAGCCAATCTTGCCGAGGGTGCGGATACTAGCAAAGAAGAAGCCCAGAATAGCTGCCACGGCAACGAACACAGCTGTGCAGGCTGCGTGTGTAGAGACCGAGTTAAGACCGATTGAAATACCGAGCATCGCTGAGCCAGCAACGAAGATCCAGTCTGCGAGTCATCAGCACCCCCCAGCCTCCCCTAATCACTGAGGAATGATGCTTACATAGCATAAAGACAGTCGCGAGGACTTCACGACCAATCCGCCCAAACATCAACTGGCCTGCATCGTCGATGCCGTAAACCTGCGGATGTCGTCGCTTGAACACGCCGATCATGTAGTCTGACCATGTTGTGATGGCTGACACGACGATCAGACATATGATTCCGGGGATGAGACCCAGAGCGTCGAAGGTCTGCGGGATTGATAAGACTCCAAGGCCGATTTGCGTTTTAGTCATGAGTGCGACGGTGGCAATCCATCCGACCTGGGTACTAATTAGTAGTTGTGAAGCAAACGGACCGGGATTCGTACGTTACGGTAGTTAGGACCGTCTTCTGAAACTTCGCCAAAGATGGCGTCGATTGTTGTTCCCTCCTGGGTACTTCTCGACGGAGAGCGTTGAAGATCATCGACGCCCTCGATATCGCGAGGGAGTTCTTCCTTCTTCGCCATGATGAATATTTGTAACAAAACGTTTCTTCAGATAAAACGGTGCCTTGGGTAAGTGAACGTATGGAGAAGAACAGGAGTCTGGAACGGGATGTAGAATCTGGGGAAAATGGAGTCGGGAGCGTCATGTCCTTATAAATCCGACCCTTTCTATGACTACAAGAAACTGAATTACCCCGGATTATAACTTGATCGTGTATCTCGCCCTGCTCCACTATGACTCCATGTCACTATCATCCGGCGTTTCCATGCCTGGGGAGGGTCCTGGTGGGTTCAACGGGGCCCTGGGGACGAGATAGGTCGTCTTCGGTAAGACTTTTTGACCAATTAACTTGTGCGTGATATAATCTGTCTGTTTGGGATAGATTACTGTATCTCATGTCTCACCTTGAAGATAGTCATTCGCAATAATATTGGAGATGTGTTATCAGTATTCCCATTATTTCCTAGAGGATCATCTATCACCACCATGTATACAGATAAAATAACGCCGACAACGATAAAGCCTAAACTCTATTCCCAAACTCTGACAAGACCATTTATCCACTTTGAGATATTTGCAAGTCTAGCCGAAGTCCTGTGGTCAAAGTGTCATTAATCCATAGTCATCCCGTCGTTCATTACTCGCGAAACCGTCCAATACGCGAAGATTACGGCGTCTCGGAGAAAAACGCTGACCAAGAGTCAAAATTTCATAGCTGGGTGATCCACTTGTACGTTACAGCCCCTTGGTTTATGTCGATCAGCCTGGGTTCGGTATCACGGCGTTGAGAGCCGATCACGCTAGCGCCGGGCTCCGGCGCCGTGGCGGTCTTCTGATAAAAAGTTGTGTCGCTGCCACCGAAAAACAAAAATGAGGCATATTTGCCACATTTATGAAGTTGCAGTGTGAGGCATTTGTCATTTTTGTGCCTGACAATCCCGAGTTAATTCCTCGGGGGACATGCTTCAAGAATGCTTCTGGAAGGCTCGGCTGCATGCTTTGAGGTTTCTGTGGATCTTGGCGGGGTTGGAATATGTCGAGTTTGCAAATCGATAACTCTGTTTGGAAGAGCTCGGGGGCTGATGCCGGGGCCCACAACGGACTTTAGTTGTGAGAACCGGGTTATAAATTACATAAGGATATCCTACAATGGGCAACTGGACATGCTCTGGGGATGTTCTATTGCTAGGTTCTCCTTTCGTTCAACATGCTATATCCTTTCAGAACCTGTGTGTTGGTGGAGTATCATACGTTGAGTGCTTGTTGCTACCGTAAAGAGAGTTACGCAAGTAATGACACGATGGACATCGTGATAGTAATGTAACGCTGGGCGGAATCAACCCGATGTGAAACATCGTCAGCTTCCTGATCGTAGTACGGGACATCTGGCATTTCAGCTGCCATGGTTTGGCTCTGGGGTAACAGGCTTATCTCTCGATGATCATGTCGTCATCAGCCGCATAAGCTTTCGGCATTCCCGACACCCGCTGATCGACTATCTATCTTATCCCCGTTCATGGAGGGTAGCGTTTGCATAAACACGCTGCCAACATGAATACATGAACTCAAATAATCCATGGCCAGCCACAAAACGGCAAGAATACCCTCGGTGGGTATGCATGTCTGACAGCAAATGGGGAGTATATCATGGACCTCGGGCCCGCCGATTCATGATAAGAGCACGTTCCCCAGAGTTCCCCATGTCCCTTCGGCTCGAGATGCGCTGCGAAAAGTGAGGCGAGCACCATGCAGGTAAGACTTTTGCCGTCCAAAACGCTGATACCAGTTTGAGTAGTTGGCAGGTTGGTTCAGAACGTGACGGTAGTTACATGGGGGTGCTAGGGGCTTCATGGTTGCCAATCGGGTAAATATCCGTTAGGTTCCTCCACTCAACGTTTCAGACCGTCAATAGCCTAGATGTCGCCCCGAGAAGCGAGTATCTCACTACGGTTCGATTTGACATGCTTCCAACGATGCTGATATAAGATACCGTTTTGATTTCGTTGAAGCACGGGCTGGGTTCCCGAAGATCGAAGCCGGTATTAGTGGATAACATGTAAAATATTGGGTTTGGTATGTTTCTGTAGACTGATCTGATGCCGAAACATGTCCGGTCATGACGGAAATCTGCGTAACCGGCCATGTTTTCCCAACTGCTTTATGGGTCTCATAAACATCTCGAAGATACCCCCCTTGGCTTGTTCGACGTTTATATCGTTATGGCATGAAAAGACTCCTCCAGTTAAACCCTAGAGCTCGAGATAATTCGGTATGAGCTAAGCCAAAGCCGCTGATCGCCCAATGGCATACGCCCTCCATCAAGGAGCAGTCAGTACTTTATATAAAGCAGATGAAAACATGCATCTATCGCGACAGTGCCCTGAACTAACTTACTATTCTTGCCGATAATTAGGCTTAACTTAAAAGAAACCCGACGTAACTTCTCTTTGTGTGCTAGATGTATGAGGATGAACATATTCCTCTCATTGCGAAATGGTAAGATGTAAAGCGATGTACCTGTAAGATTTATTGACAAAGAACACGTGCTGTTTATCTGGGCTAGAGAACCCGTATTTTCGCTATTAACTGCGCATATGGATCTTAGAGTAATAAGTATTAAAGATACAGAAGCCTGTTACGCATTGGGTGCAGTTACAGAGACAGGAGTGACACCAGCAGGGCTGACACTTCCAATATACCAGAACTGAGCTTTCTCTCCAGCATCACCTCCATTCACATCGGTGTAAGTTGGTTATGAACATCATTCAATGAGGGAGTAGTACATGCCAGCACTTCGTCATCGCCTTCTTCACAAGTCGACATGAGAACACTACATAAAAGAGCGCCACTCAATCTGACACTTCAACTACTCGAATGTTTTGTTGGAGCCGGTGTTGCTGGGATCGTAGTACGCGACTAGGGTCGGCATGCTGGGTCGAAAACGAGGTAGTATGTAAGCTCGATATTTAATTAGGGCTATTGGTTGTTTAGATTTCCGCCGTTGGCGAGGAGGGAGTGGGTTGGGTTCGCGGCTGGTGCAGCAGTGATTGTCTGGAACTTGGTAGTTGTTGAGGCTGATATCACCGGTGCCGCTTCTTAGGCAGTAGTAGGGGTACTAGAAGCCTCTGAAGTCGTTGCATCAGACACTTCAGTGGTGCTGGTAGCCTCAGAGCTCGTTTCATCAGATCCTTCAGTAGTGCTAGAAGCTCCCGGGGTAGTTACAACAGACACTTCAGTGTTGCTGGAAGCGTCCTCTGTTGTCTCGGAAGCTGAGATAGTGGTGCTGGAAGCCCCCGAGGTCGTTTCGTCAGACACTTCAGTAGTGCTGGAAGCCTCCGAAGTCGTTGCATCAGATTCTTCAGTGGTGCTAGAACCCTCCTCTGTTGTCTCGGAAGCTGCGGCAGTGGTGCCTGAAGCCCCCGGGGTTGTAGTAACAGACAATTCAGTGGTGCTGGAAGCATCCTCTGTTGTCTCAGAATCTGCAACAGTGGTTGTGTCCTCCACGTTCGGTGTTGCAGTCACTGTAACAAGGCTAGTCTGAATGGATGTTATCCTCGCAGTAGCTCTAACTAAGGCTAACCGTTAGCAGCCGCCATCTGTCCAGAGGATTCAAACTCACCTGTAGTCGTAGTCTTTGCAGCGCAAGGAATAGCAAAGGCTGCGTCGGCCATGAGGCTAACAGCTAAAAGAAAGAACCTACTAGAGTGCATGGCAGGTTGATTTGAGAATAGAAGATTTGGATGGATCTGAGACGAAGGGGGTTGTTTGGTCTTCTGCAGCACAGCAGTCTAATTATATACCTGTGAGAATCAGGATGATCGCATCATAGACGAAACTATATGTTCAATGGCTTGTTTATTGAGAGTTAGTATTGGCCACGAGAAAAATAGGGTCTATTCTGCCTGAAAGAGGGAAAAGGCAATGTGTTATTTTGACCGAGTGGCTTAGATATACCCTGCTGGAAATTGAATGTGCCGACCAAGTGAATGCATCGTGGCGCACAAATGATTGACGAAGGCGGCGGGATTTGAGGCGCGCGACGAGAAGAGGAAACGCAGGACCAAATACAATGGGAGAAATGAATCAGCGATTGATGGCAATCACGAATAAGAAGGTTGTCTCCTAGAATCGACATACTTCTCAAACTCTGTGATCAATGACTAGCTTCTCGCGACTCACTTTGCCATTCCAAACATCACGAACACCTTGAATCCCCTCCTCCACTCCCTTCAAGATCCTAAACCTCGGCGCCTCCCAATACTGTTCATGGTTCTCAGCCAGCCAATGAATACCCTTTTCGATGCGCTTCTGCCACTCGATGACCCTATTCTCCTCTTTTTTCCTCTCTTCATCGCTTCGATCTTGAGCTTCAACTGCAAAGTCAACTTGTTCGACAACCCTGACACTCAAAGTGAACTTCCACGTCAGATCCTTCTTTACAAGAAGAGTTGATACTAGACGTAGTTCTTCTGACGGTATGTTAGGATCACAGCACTGGCGTGAAAGACCTGGTGAGCTTTGATCGTATTTTTCCTCCAACGCCTTCTCTTCATCGGGCGAAATACCTTCGAAAACACCGAGACCAGCGCAAACTGTGTCGAAAACAGTTTTCAGTGACTTGTCTGACCTTTCCAGATATGCACGTATATCCTTCACGACTGTAGTACTTCGATAGTCAAAGACTTCATCGGCACCAAGCCTCTTCAAGACTTGATGGTTCTGGGGTGAAGCAGTCGTGATGATTGGACTGAAACCAGCTGCCTTGGCAATCTGAATAGCAGCCTGACCAACAGCGCCCGCACCGCCCCAGATAAGAATCGGCTCATTCTTCGGATCATCACCGTTGATCCCAGCGAGCGGGAAGCCATACCCTGCCACATTAAACAGAGCATCAAAGGTGGTTGCACTGCCAACGACAAGCGTTACAGCGGTGATGGGATCAAGATGCGCAGGCCTCTCAAAGGCCATGAGAGGTTCCGCCAAGAGGAAGCTCTGATGCGCACCGAGATAATTAGGTCGGTGATCATACGGCAGCGATTGTCCAAAGATTTCTTGGCCGACTTTGAAGGGAGATTCAGGCCCAACTTGTCGAACGATGCCGGTGTATTCGTAGCCAGCGACGTACTCTGACATATTCATGTATGAGTGGCGAGTATCAGCTGGATTGATGGCTGAGTATTGCACTTCTACGAGAGACTGTGCCTTTTGCGGGAGATATGGCTCTTCGATAGTGCGAATTTCATGTCTGCCGTTCGCAAGCGTGTAAATAGCTTTATTTGAGCGAGACATATTGAGAGCTTCTCTGACGAAAGCGTGTAAATTGAGGTTGATACACCAAAAAGCTCGCGTTCTTCAGTTATTGTTAAATACTCTAGCATAACGTTGTTTAATGGGTCGACATTGACCAATCATTTCGTTTGGCATGAAGGTGAAACCTGGTATTTTGAGGACCGGAAATTCCGTTCGCGTTCCATTGGCGATAACGTTATGCGTTACAAAACATCTAACCCAAAGGAGTCTCGACAGTGCCTCGAAGTGACGCGAGAAAGCCCTCGAATTACGATATGAGACGTTGAATTAATAATGCAGTCTGTGATCATGTTATCCAAACGTCGTAGTGTTTACATAATCATTATCATTGGTTCATCACGAGGCTCCTCATTCAATGACCTTCTGCGTTTGGGACCATTAGCATAAATAACAGATCGACAAAGAACTGAGAAAAAGCACTTGATTGCTGCGTCGACATTTTTTGTCTCTATTTGCTTTCACCTACATCTATTAACTCACTTATGTACTAGGATAAAGAGTCTATTTGTTGGGTTCTTTGTGATTTACAAGTGACCCTGAATTTCAGTGCGTCGAAGTTGCGTAAATTCCCGTCTACCCCATAGGCCAAGTGACCAGGTCAGTGGCACAGTCATCAACCCTAACGCGACCATGAGGTAGACGCCTGGCTGCAGACCGCCATGGGCGTCGTTCATATACCCGCAGCCGATTGTTAAGACAGCTCCCAACAACTGCCCTGCACCCCACATGGCAGCGAGGACAGGCTCTGGTTTGAGCGGATATATAATTTCCGTAACAAACTCGACCGCCACGCCATTAGGTGCAATCACCCCGATACTGATGATTGCGCTGATACTATACAGAAATCCGACATTTCCAGATGTGCTAGCCCAAATGAAGGCGATCAGGCCAGCCCCGTCCAATAAAGCGAGTCCCTTCAGCAGGACAAGATGACATCTGAACAGATCTGCAAGCCTCCCGGCGACAAGAGAAACCGCCAGACCTGGGACGATAAGCAGGAGACCTGCCACAACACATTGGTCGATTGTGAACCCGTATGGTATATAGATTTGGAAAAGAAGAAAGGATATCGCGTTAAAGACTCCCGATGTGAGTGCAAAGGAGATACCTGCGAGGTAGATTTCGACTCTCGAGAGGAGCGTCTTTACTTCCTGTAAGTGAGATAAAGATGTATCTTGCACAATATTTTGAGCTGGAGGGGTAGGAGGCTTTGACGGAATGAAAGGAATTGTGACGCAGATAGCCGACAAAAAGATACTCTGATACAAAATTCCCCGTGCCACATCATCTTTGGACTGTATCCATGCCGCCATGATGAACTGCCCGATCGTACTTCCCAGGATTGTAGCTAGTCCGGAGACTGCTGTGGCGGTGGCTCTACTTCCAGACCGAAACCATGCATCTGAGAAAGGAGCTGCGAGGATGAGAGAGAAGGGCTGTCCCATGGCAATAACACAGTGTCCTGTCAACGCCATGCTGAAGCTTTTGACTCGAGTACCTCCGTACATCAGCCAGGTACCGCTAATCATGAAAGCCCCAGAGACAATCATGGAAAGCTTTAGTCCTCTTCGCGCGACAAAGGACGCTGGGTACTGGGCTACAAGAGCAGCGAGGAAGAAGGATGTGGAGAATCAGTTGACCGCGGGCACTGAGCTTCCGAAGTGCCCAGCTGCAAAGTCCACAACCGGTGCCAAGTCAATCCAGGCTATAATGAAGCAAAAGTTGAGAACAAAGAGCTGTGCCATCCCGATGAATCTCCGTTTGTAGGTCTTGGGCGGATCCACGCCGTTTCCCAGCATCGTGCCCTGGCTGGTAGAGGAGCATGGCTCCAAATTATGAGGCGGCTTAGCAGCTTCATTCTTGCAGTCGTCTTTGGTAACTGAAATAGCCATTTCGGAAACCAAGATTAAGGTTCAAATACTATCGTTCTCTGGGGCGGATTCTGGTTTGGGGGCGAATGTAGACAGGTAGTCGATATGGTTAAGGAATCCAGACTGACTCACGTAAGTACCAGTGTAAGCTGTTCATCTATATCTACCACAAGGCGTTACTCACACTATAATTTATACTGAGTAATACTATTTTCAAAGATAGACATTATATTTTTAGCGCGACTACGCCGATGCATAGCGGCGACCAAGATGAGGGGAAGCTCTACCGTGACTCTTGTGACCAGCCCTTCTGCACCGAACCACGAAGTTGAATAGCCTTATCAATAAAGGGCCTGCAGCCAAAAGCCCTCTAACATATGGCTGCTTATCAAGCCAAGCTAAGCAAGCACAAGTCTTTCTGCCCGAGCCGTCAAATGAGGTAAATTGGTGTGTGAGCCTTCACGGAATACTTGGAATTTTGGAAGTTCTTACGGAATTCCGACAACTTCGGTGGGATTGGATAGAGCAAGTGAGTTTGACGGCGGCCAATGTTATTCGGTGTACCCCGCTTCGACTCGGAACGTCCGAAATGGTCTATATTTTCCGTATTCTTTATGTGATTATTGACGCTGTTTACGGCATTAGCTACTGATGGCCGCCGCGGAGTCCGTGATCCCATCAGCGCTATCTTTGGATGGCACAAGCTCCGCCATTGACCTTTGGCGAAAAGAGCATCGTTATATCTCCATCTGACAGAGTGGCCCAATAACAAAGTGACCCAATAAAGGTGTCCCTACTTAATCTACACGATATGCCCTACTAACAGGACTTTTCAATCAATACCAAACTTGAACTCTTAAGAAAATCGTCTTACTCATATCTACAATGAGATTTGAGAAGCTCCTCGCGGCTGAATCCATTGGACAGGGCTTTGTCCAGCCTTCTGGGACTTCAATATGTGTCAAAGCGGTCAGTAACCAGCCACGCCTAACCAGACATTTCTGAGAGTTGTGTTAGTGCGACGATGTCGCCAAGTTGTTTCCCAATCAGATTATCACTCTGCCCTCCCCAGATTTCCAACGCGCCCGGCTTGAATACTGGAATGCTCCGCAAACAACTACCGCACCGGCCTGTTTCTTTCAACCCACGAGCGCGGATCAAGTCCAGGCCGCCATCAAAAATGTGACGCAAGCCAAATGCCCCTTTTCCATAAAAGGGGGCGGGCACTCTTCTAAATTCGGTGGTTCGAGCATTCAAGGAGGATTTCAGTTCGATCTTATCAATATTGCACATCACGACATCGTTGACGACGGCCGGTCGGTAAGGATTGGACCAGGTAATCGGTGGGGACCTCTATTTTCGTTCCTCGAAGAGCATGGTTTGACAGTCGCTGGTGGGCGGGATTCTGGTGTTGGCGTGCCTGATTTCTTATTTGGCGGTAAGTCTTGCCCATTCTAAAAGTCTTCCTGCACATTGGAAAGGCAATCGACTGATGAGACGGCGGTGGACCAGGCGGTATATCCTATTTCGCGGGTCGGCATGGATGGGGCGTGGACCAACTGACATCGACCGATCTAGTGCTGGCAGACGGTACTTTAATCACAGTCGATAGCACGTCGCATCCTGATCTCCATAGAGCTCTCCAAGGTGGCGGTGCTCAGAACTTTGGTATAGTGACAAGCTTGACCATAAACGCCTTCAAATTCAGCGGAATGTGGGGTGGATTAAAGGTTACCACCGCCGACAACTTTGAACATGTTTTCAACGCTTACGACAGTTTTACGAAGGAGGTACCAGACGATGGAAAAGCACACATGTTTATGGATTTTGCCAGAGTCAACAGCACTTTGATCGTCACTCAGTATATGTACTATGCTGAGCCAGTCAAGAACCCTAAGATATTTGACGTCTTTCGTCCTGTCCCAGCTGCGATGGATACTTTACGAATCGCGAACCACTCCGACTTCGCCAAGGAGATGGAGCAAATCACAGTCACGAGAGCGAAACGCAACCTATACTGGACACGCACATTCGGCTTCGACATTGAGTTGCTCAAGTCTATATACGAACTCTAGGTCAAGATAAGTGACGCTTATGCAGATCGATTAACAGCAGCTCTGGACGCTCAGCTCATCTACCCCAAGATGCGGAAGGGCTCGAGCGCTGGTAGTCTCTTTGGACTCGACGACTCAAATGACGTGCTACAGCTGATTGTGATCAGCATCATTTGGGAAAATGAAGCTGATAATGAGGAGGCGATTAGCATTGTTCGGAAGCTTGACGCAGACATTGATATACTTATCAAGGCGAGTGGAAAGCACCGTGATTTCAAGTATATGAATTACGGGCACATTGAGCAAGATATCATTGCGGGCTACGGTAAGGAGAATCAGGCTTTTATGAAAAAGGTCGCCTCGCAGTATGATCCAGAGGGTGTGTTTCAAACCCTTCGACGGGGTGGCTTTAAGCTTGATAAGCTAGCACATGACACTCCGGATTCCGAGGAGCAAATGCGCTACAAGTTGCTTCTTACTGAGTCCTCAAGGTCCATTATAGATCTGGTGCACTTTATAGACCTTGAACCATTTGTCCTGCCATGGTATGTAGTGCACCTTCATCTATCCTTTTGGATCCGCATGCTTATCGCGATGACAGGGTACAATACAACATGCCGCAGGCTGCCTTATTTGTCTTGTTCGATTTTATCATTGAGAATCCTTCTCACGAGGAAACGAGGAAGAACCTATCATATATGCAGATAGCCACATCTTACTTTATGCGGCTGCAATATGCGACTGGAAATATGGTATTTGGTACGATTTTAACTCAATTCCTAGAAATCGCTACCAAGTTTCTGGAAGGCCCTTGTCTCTCAAGCATAACTCAACCCGAAGTTTCGGCGAACCAGCGAGGCTCGGAACTGTGGGATAATCTGGACAGCAGTATAAGAACGAGTGATTTTGAGGAGTTGCTCGGCTTGCAGGTGAGATGTGACATATGATCTGAAATGAGCCACTTGTGCTAATACCTGCCAAGGCCCTCCAGTTGCCCATCCACAATGGATTTGAGTTCCAGGATATGGACCTTTGGATGACGGAAAGTGAAGTTTTATCTTTCCTCGAATCAAACGCGGATTTCGGTTTGCCGAACTCCGAATCCGAAGGGCATTTGGTGAGAGGGGAGGAAGACATTGGGGAACAAATGTAGTATAGGCATATCTGCAAGTCGCTGTGAGACCGAACCCAGAAGCGTTGGAGTTAGTACTGTGCAACTGAACGGATTTTGATAGCCTTGAGCCTAATCCCAGTACCATTGGCTTTTGATTCACCGAACGACTAGCGTAATTTTGTTTCCTTGGGTTTTTCATAGAATGTCATTCAGTCCGAGACACCGGTACTTAAGCCCGCAAACCTGCAACGATCCATGCTCGGAGTCTCCGAGGACCGAGAGGGCCCACACGGATGACAGTAACCGAACCCGGCAGTTCCAGATCCTCCGACTACGACAACAGTATCAGGATGTGGCTGGCAAGTCCGATGATAAGAACACAGGTATTTCAGAATAGATGCATGCCCGATTCAAAGTTTGTGCAATTCTTCATGGCATCTCTTCAATGTCACTTTGCAGTCACGTTCCAGTTTTATGAAATCGAATCTAACACAGCAAAGCACGATCTTCAACAAGTGAAACTCAGGTAAAGTAGAGGATATAGGTTCTCTGTGTTGAAAGCTGGCTAATATACTGATAGTTCGAAGATTTTAAGAGTGTTGAAATGGCCCCCTCCGACTTCAAAAGCTCGCCTTTGTTATCAGTTACCCTGCAAAGTGTTGTTTTAGCAGCCGCTTCCAATTTGTTAGCGCAGGCCCTGATGGCGTATCGAGTGGATGTAAGTATCATTATCTTAGGATATCACGCGTTATAGCTGAGATTCCGTTGACATTAAAATGGCAAAACCCTTTCTCGGTAGGTTGGGTGCCTGTATCACAATTCATCGTTTGGACAGCCATATCTACGCCTCCGAACTATCTGTGGTAAGGAATTCTTCATCAAAGAGCTGACTGCTGAGAGCTAACTATGACCACATAATCTAGGCAGGATTATCTCGAGAACAAGTTCCCTGGTTATGACTCCAAGACAATGGGTGTCTCCAAAAAGCATGGTCAAACTGTCAACAATAAGCTCAACGTGCCCAACGCAGTTATCAAGACCATACTGGACCAAACAATTGGCACAGCTGTCAACACCTTTCTTTTATGTGTCTTTATAAACTTTTTAAAGCTAGCAGTGGTTCCTTCAGTTTCTTCAAGGTATCAGGTTGACTATGCGAGCATTGACTGGCTATTCGTCATCAACGCAGCGTACAAGGACTTTTTTCCTCTCCTGGTGGCGGGCTGGACGCTGTGGCCGGCCTTCAGCTTTATCAGCTTCACGTTTCTTAAAACTGTTGAGGGTAGAAACCTGTTCGTCGCCTTGGCTAGTGTTGTATGGGGAATTTATCTCAGCTGGCTTGGGGCAGATTAGTCTAAGCTAAATACATGGCCAGAAGGAAAATAATTACACCATTGCGATAAACACAGCAGCAAAGGATAGTTAAATTAGGTACTGGGCTATAGCGCGTGAAAAGCATGCAGAAACCAGATAGTGTATGCAAACGGCCGTTGGGAACGCCATTACGTATAGTAGGGTGTCGTAGCTCCCCTTAGCCACAGAGGGGTTCAGAAGACCCCGCCCAGCCCATATCGTTATATTCATGAATAAAATAAATTAAAATAGAAAACCCTTAATCGAATCTTACAGATCTTGCAGACTTTCTCCGTCTCGGCTGTCCAGGCGGATCAGGCACCGGGTACGGCGGCACAGGTGCCCGAGCGGGTTCTTCATCCTGTTCGTCTTCCGTCTGGACATACGCAAACCGCCCTGGTCTGACCTTTTGTTGATCGCCTTCTATAATCTTTCTCTCCGGTGGTCGAGCATCACTTCTTTGGATGACTGATGTTTGTAGCCTTCTCCTATCCTGAGATGCAACACTCTGTGTTGAGCTGACTCTTGTACGTGCAGGGCGTCGAGGGTCTTCGTACATCTCGTTGTCGTCATCTAGCCTGGTTGGAACCTGTCGAGTACGCCCTTGGTTAGATGATTGTGCATCTTGTGGTGGTCTGATGACTGATGGAAGAGTCTGGCGACGACGTGGCGCTGCTCGACTTAAAGTTGGCGATGATGGTGTGTGTACTGTGGATCCTGAGGCGATAGAGGGCTGACCCCTTAGGACTAAGGGTTGTGGCCTGCTTTCGTAACCCTCTCGTAGTCGCTGCGGTGCCAGCTCATCCTCCCATCCTCCCTCAAGCTGAAGATACTCTAGTATAGTATCGAGCTTTGACCGTATCTCCTGTGCATCCTGCTGACTGACCAGCGCCATCTCTCCATCATGTTCCCTTACCCTGCCCTGAAGAAGATCCATCATTGTCTGCCTTGACGAGAGCCCTAACGAGTCTTGGTATTCCGGCCTTTGTCTATCTTCGAAGAGCCGGTAGATGATACTTGTGAGTTGACGAGACCTTTCCCTTTCTATGTTCAGGGATCTTGTGTCATCGCTAGTATACTGACTTGTGACTGATGGACTTCTTCGGGCACGGCCTTGGATCCTCCCTGGGTCTGATTGTATGTCGGCTTGGTACACCTGACGTTGGAGGTTTCTGAGTTCAGCCATGATGTCTTGCATAGTTATACCCTCTTCTGGCGATGTTCTCTCTCTTGTGGGTATCGACTGTCGCCTCTGCCGAGGTCTTTGATATGCCACATCTCTTCGAAGGCTACTCAGGTTAGGCTCGGTCTGCGGTTTCGGTTGTCGCAAGGGTTTCGGCCGAACTGGAGCTCTTTTCGGCTCCCGCGTCGGGTACTCGGGATACGGAGGAATCTCTTCCTCATACCCGTAAGAATCGGAGGGGGCGTATCCTGGGTCAGAGTATCCTGACGGTGGAACTTCGTATCCAGGTGGAGTGAAGTACTGGGGATTCCGAACACTTGCTCGTGGGGTAGAGAAATATCCTCCGCCTCCAGGATATGTATATGGGCTGGTATAACCAGCTGGCGGCGGGATGTTTGGTGATGGGTAATGAGACGCGTTTGTGTTTGCTGGATATGCACCCGGCGGCGGAGGAGGATATGTGCTGGGGTCGATGCCGTAGCGCATCGCCTGCCTCATTACCGGATCGCCCGGCGCCTGCGAAGGGAAGTCGTTGGTATGTGTCCGATAATGCGTAGGCTTTTTATGCCGAAGTTTATGTCCACGGTTTGATGTTTTGGGTTGCTTGGCTTCTTTCTTGCTTGGTGACGCGCTCTTAGCTTCCTCTTCGTCATGTGGTGTCTCTTCTGGGGGATGACCCTCTGCGTCATCTGATGGTGGGGGTGTCGACACCATGGTGACTAGGCCAATCACGTCAAAGACAAACAAAGATGAGAGAAAGATCCAGTGAGTATCTCACAATAAATAAGAACCGTTCGAGATTGAGTATTAAATCGAGGATCCGCGAGCTTATCTTGATCTGGGCCCCGAATCCACAAGTTAAAACCTTATGAGGCTCTGCTTAGGTTGCCTCGTTTTCGGTAGGTCGCAAATGACTGACGTGGACGAAGAATGCCTTACGAGGGAAATGCATCTGCTATTGGGCTGTTCACTCCCGCTGTCAATAATGTATCTTCAGTGCCCGTATTGCGTTCCGCTGCAGAAGTACAACGTTGAGCGACGCATGCTCCAACAACATCATTGGTGGCGTGATATCTTTATTGGACACTAAACCGGAAACGGGCGGGTTGGTTGCAACCGAAATGCGAGCGTGATCATGTGCATGACTTGGTCAAGTTACAGTGAGGGATAAAGTCTGCCGATGTCTGGGGATGACTAAGAAGCTTTGAAGTGCTATATGTCAGTTTTCGATGAATAAGGGAATGAGAAATCGACTGCACTAGGGACTAAAGGAGACTATAAGCTCTTGAAGGACTGTTGGGAAATAGTGAACATGTTGGACAAAAAGACTGCCGTGAACCCCGAATTGAGGCCATCAGGATGTCGAAATGGGCAGATGCTGACCACCTTTTCTGCACGTCGTGCATGTATCGCCAATCGCGCGGCTCCATCCGCTGCATGTGCATGTCCCGTTCTGCGGCCAGACTAATTCGACTGGCCGAGTCACAGTGGACGATTATGTTTCTCGACAGGCAGAGATAAGAGGAGCAACATTAATCCCTTCCCGATGTAACCATCATTTTCACCAACAAGTACAGTAGCTATATATCTAACAAGTTTTCTCTGCTAAGTTGAGTTATCAGCCATAAGGCTCACCAGCGAGTAAACTCCATATCACCCAAAACTCCATAAATGATCGTCGGAGAAGGTCCAAGCATGTTTCCCAGCCACTTCTCTCTCGGCGAAAGCTTCTGATCTAACTCCTGCCAGCTAGCCGCCGTAAGATTTGCGTAATCATCCTTATCGCCATTGCCATCATTACCAACCAGATCAACTCGAAACGTCAGATCATGAAAGTTGTAGGTCTTTTCTTGGTTGAATCCATCGAGGACCTTAATCTTCTCAATTATAGGATCCGTTGTCAAGGCAGTCGACATGAGTACTGCCATATAATCCGATGACATGCTTTCGAACCGCGGGAAGGGTACCTTGAAGCATAGCTTATCGCTCTTGATATCAGATGGCCGAGTCAGGTTGCGTCGACCATATGAATCATCAACAAAGTCGCGGAAGCCGCTTGTTTGATCGGAGAATGACCAGGTAAGTCTGAAGGAGTCGCCGAATTTGTAACGATCGCCTTTCATCCTGGATATGCCTGAAGTTTCGACGGGTTCCAGTCTCCAGTAGCAAGGTTCGTCGGTGCTACTGATGGATGGAAGAAATACTCCTTGAGCATTACGATATACTGTTAAGGCTAGATCAGCCTTCGGCAATGCCGCTGATTTAATACATAGCAGCGTATCTGGGCCAATCTAAGCACGAATTAGTTTAACTCAGCAGTCACACATAGAAAGGATGTGGATCTTGGATATTACTTACGCTATGTCCCCTAGCGATCTCTAACCTCCACACTACGTGACTGAAGGCTTTGTCTGTTTTGGTGCCTATCGAAGTCAGCTGGTCCCTAACAAAACCTAATGCTCCACTCACCAAGCTCTGCTCCAGACGGAAACATCAAGATAGGTGTTTGAGTCCTAAAAGTTTAGCATATTAGGCATTGCAATTTATATTGAAGACATGCAAACGGACCTGCTTGGCTCAAATAGTGGAGTGGTCGAGGAACCAGGGTTCTGAGTCGTAATCTTGGCCATGTCGCCAATAAGCCCAAATGGTCCGTTCCGGAATGCTTCTTTAGGGTGACGTTCTGGTACTCCAAGATTCGTGCGCACTGGTGTCACTGACTCGCTCGGGCGATGTCCTAGATAGGCCGGTATCTATATACCAAGATAAGTACGCGACTGCATCTGATCACTAAGTATAGCATACCTTCTTCTGAGATATGACCCGAAAGCTCTCGTTCTGGCTAGCAACCTTGAATCGGACATGTAGCATCCTTGATTCAGGAATGACCATGTATTCACTGAGCTTAGGAACCGCGGCAAAGAACCACGACCTAGTTTCGCGATAGCCAGACATCTTGGAGATAGCGTCAACAATTGGTGTGAGTTCGGTCCGTTCAATGACACGCCAGTTGTTGAAGTTTGCAACAGAACCGCTCCAAGCCGGCGGGCTGTCAAAGATTAGTAAACACCCATAACCAGGTCATCTGTTTGCTTACTCTGCTGCGAGGATCGTATTACCACCAGTAGCCTCGAATCCCATGCTCTCGGTCCCTTTTGCACTTTTGCTGTGATCCTCTGCACTGTCTTGACTCTCCTCCGACCCTTTGACATTTCCTTTGGCCCCGAACGGCTACAATCACACATGATCAGCTAGACCTTTGCTACTTGGATGAAAAACTCACTGTGGAAACGGCAACTCCAACTTGTGCCTTGAATGACTGCTTATCCTTGCTCTGCTGGACGGCTTCATCGCTGGTGACAATTTTGGTGGTTTGAAGGCAGCCTCCAAGAGTGACTGAATGGCAGAATAGATGGTCAAAGGTGCTATAAAGCTCCCGAAGCGCGTTGATCTGCTATCCATTAGTATGAATTCTTAACGTTCATTATGGCACTCACATTCTTGGTCTGTTTGATCCCATCAAGCGCAGCACGAAGTTCCTCGGTTGGTTCTAGATCTTCAGGTCTCAGGAAGACCTCAACACGGGGGAACATGTAGCTTCCAATCATCCGTTTTGCATAACCCTTTTTGGTCTTCGTTGCACCAGACGTATTTTCTTGGGCAGCGCCACCTGTGACGCCTACTGAGTATCCACCCCACCCCCCAGACCTGGGGACACATTTCAGCAAGAGTTGCATACGATTCAAGTCGCGTCAGAGGGGAACTTACGCTGAACCTTCCACCGACGATGCACTGAAATGATTTCTGGCCATTGATTCCTGGAACTCGTTGCTGACCATGGTTATTTCGATTCTAGATCTGTCATTGATTGCATATGATGGAACTGCCCCGAGCTTTGTTGGAATGGGCGCCTCCACATCTTCTGCGGTGAGTGGCTTGTCTATCTCGACGGCTGCTTCTACGTTTTCTGTGATACTTGGTTTTTCGGTTTTGACGGCTGCCTCAGTTCCTTGTGCTTCAGCTGAGGCGTCTGTCGACGAAGTATCCGGGGACTTGTCAGTGCCGGCCGTTGATTCTACTGCCGTCTCGGTTGAGGTTTCTGCAGTTATCACTGGCTGTTGAATAGCAGGAGGAGGAAAGGCTATCGGTCTCGGTGGCAGCTTGTTTCTAAGTCGGAAGGCCGGGGTCGTGGCTCTCACAATACTACTTGTCCTCTTGTCGACTTTCCAGCCATACAATAGGCAACAGTTCCTTAGTACAGAGTCCCAGTCGGCTTCGTCCATTTGACTCGTGTATCTTTATCTCGATTAGCAAAGCGGAAGTATCTCTGATAGTAGCTACGTACTTGAGTGGGGATGCCTCGCGTGCAGCGACGTCAGAAGCACGCAGATTTTCTTGGACCTGCAGAGCTGTCGTATCGACACGCATCTCCTCTGCCGATCTATCTTTGAAGCTGAGGTCGGGCTTCATTTGTTGCATAGCCTGCAAGACATCTTGGCTAGCACCATGGAATTTAGAAGCAGCAGCAGAGACCTTTGCATCACTACTTCGATAGCGTATTAGTATAGCTGGTGTGCCGTCAGATGGGTCAACCTTTGCATTCTATCGCATGATGAGCATATTAAATAAGACTAAATCAAGGAAATGGCGACCATCCGTCACTTACATCTAGAGCGAGGTACTTCTGCAAGGTCAATTCATCTCCAGCTGCTGTGCCATCGAGAGAACAGAACGTGTGCATCTTTGGATCCGCGGACCTTATTAACAGTTAGCCAAAGACTCAGTTTCGCCATACTCCATATCCAAAATCATCTCACATCTTTCCGATCAGGCGTCGTAGTTCTCCCAGGAGCATTGTTGACGGATCCTTGCCTTTGAAAGCCGATGCATGAAGCGATCCGACATTTTTAGCATTTTCAGGTTTATCCCCAACTTGAATAAACTTCATGATAAACGAATCCTTCAGAGCAGCGCTTTGGCTAGAAGCAGGCTCAGAGGTCGGGGCGATCAAAACAGTAGCGATTTTGGCTTCGCGCATGGCACTACTACGCATCATCTTCTTGTACGTCTCGAGGGTGACATCTTCTGGAACGAGAGAACAATCGTCGGCGCAAAACTTGAACGTCTGTTCGCTGCTCAGAGCTTCGTTTATTTTGGTTCTTATTTCAGCCAGCGTGATACGGGACTCGAATGTTGAGGCCTCGCTATTCTCTGATTAGCTCAGGTCTTGACTTGTCACTGGAAAACCCAACTCTGCGAATTTGAGTGTCGTGACAGCCATGCGGCCGATAGCAACAGACGTGTCCCCATCTTGACCCTGTTTGGGTGCAGTGGTGAGACTGTACACTTTGACGAATACATCTTCTTTTGTTTCTTTTGGCGGCTCTGTAGACATCACGACTCGCGTGTCGAAATTGATGGGACTTTTGATTCGTAAACAAACGAGGTAAAATGGGAGCTGGTAGGCAAAGTCCTGGGTAGAGAGACACAGTGTATGCGAGCGCTGTGTGAAGTCTCAGTAACTCAAACAAAAGACGATCTCGCAAAGAACAACAGGGACACAAGAATAGCTCGCCCTCAAGATGGACGCGAATCAGCTGAATGATTGGGTATCATCCTTCACAAAACCAACCTTTATCAGTGGTCTTGGCAGGTCAAATGGTGCTAGACCATGCATATACGCGCTGTAGCACAGCGGGTCAACCCCCGCCAGAAAGGTCTGGGCCACGCACTATTGATAAACTATTGATGCATCTCCAGGGATTAACATCCCAGGCATCCCACTGCGATCCACTGCGGAAAAAACATACGTAAACATTTCGGAATCTTTTACTCGCTCTACAACAAAGTTCATTTCCTGGTCTCTTCAAGAACTTGCAACTCCAACCGCACTCAGGCTTCACTATTCACCGATAGGTTATTTCCAACCATGGGCTACGTTCTTCTCGCTCCATACAATGACTCCATGCACTTGGGTCAAGGATTCAACTCTTTTCTGCAGCGCCCCTGCATTGATGGGGCTGTCAAACTCACTCAAGCCGACCTTCAAACCCAAGCTGCACGTGCAGGAGGTCCTTCCAATGTCTCGCAGGTTGTCTCATACAGCTCACGTTTCGTCGAGAAGATCTCAGATGTTGTCAGGAGCATGAATATCAGTGCAGCCTCATCCATCAAGTTGGGAACTATCGAGGTCTCTGGAAACTCCCTCAGTGTAGATGAGGCAAAGTTTGCAGGCAGTGATATGAACGCTGTAATCTCCGTCAAAGTCATCAATCGTAAGTCTTGATATATTTCCTAGTGAGGTGCTTTTGGCAGGCAGCTAACCTTCCCGTAGAGATTACTACAGCTATCAAAAACCCTACTTTGTCAGTAGCCTTTAGGATTGTCAATAGGCTTCTGCTAACGAAATTAACAGTCTGCCATTGGAGAAGTCCAAGAATATGTCGGAGCTATCTCAAAAGATGACGAGTGAAAAGTTCTTCAAAATCTATGGCGATAGCTATATATCAGGTAACTCAAGACAAACTTATTGTGCTCGGGCATTTCAATAACCAGCAACATAGGTTTCATGGAAGGCGGTGATCTACATGGAATTGTGTCTATGAAAGTCCTTGACGCTTCCAAGAAGAGCAACGTTGAGACAGCGTGAGCCTCATGCCAGGGTACACATACTGTCGACTGACATGAGACAGGCTGAAAGGTGCCATGAATGGTTCTGCTGGGGAGTTCACACTTAGCGAAGGAACCGCTACCTCTACGATTGAAGCAGCAGTCCAAGAGACAGAATCCACGATAACCGTCAACTGGTCCGGAGGAGGCCAAATCAAGAGTGACGACGCCGAATGGACTCTTGACTCACTAATTCGTGCTGCTTCCGCTTTTCCGGGCCGTGTTGCAGCCTGTCCACAGAAAACATACGCAATTTTGACCCCTTACAGTCGCAACCGCAGCTTTGTCCAGTGGGCAGAGGAGAACGACATCACGGTGCCTGACTTTTCTCCCATTCAACAGTACACGCATGATCTCCTTGACAGTTTTATGGAGTTTAAGAGCAATTTGGGTCGTATACAAGCAGTGATCGCCGACCCTTTGGCATATGAGCCAAGCCGTTTTAATAACCCGGTGAACCTTAGTGTTGAAGCACTCGTGGCTGAGCGTCAGGCAATCAAGAAAGAGATGGCCAAGATAGTTGGTATCATTGACAAATTGTTAGTTACGCCGTATCCTACTATGTTTACTGACTAGGTCGCACAACTAACATCTTGTCCTGCAGAAACAACAACCCGTCAGAGCTTATCACTGAAGATGTTCAGTCTCCTGAAGTATGGGCTTTCAGACTTCCGGTTCTGATAGAATCCACAGCTGTGGACACTGGGCTTTCTGCCTCGCAAACAGCGCGCGTTATCAATGGGTTCTGTGATAACGATCCGACGCAAGATATGATTGAACCTCCAACCTTGGTCGGCCTTGGCAATGAGATGAAAGACAGCGTCAAGAACGTGCAGGACAAGGTACAGGAAAAGGAAAAAGAGATAGAAAAGGAGGCACCAGCCGCCGAAATATGCTCAGCCAGTATCAAGGAACATCTCATCGAGCAGGAACGAGCCTTTGTGGGTGCAGAAGACAACAAGCGGAAATACTCGCGATACCGCTTTGATCGCTCAGTAGGTAACTCAAGTGGAGGGTTTTTCGTCGATGCCGTGGTTCTTGAGAAAACTATGCTCCCTGTATCATGGCCGGAAAGCATTGAGATAGGTCTACGGGTATGGGGCAATGGCAAAGTGAAGCTGGTGCGGACCATGTACCAGCAAACACATCAGACACATGGCACGGATAGAGGAGTGACACAGACTAGCATGACCTTGATTCTGGAGGAGGGGGAAGTTGTCAATCGCGTGAAGCTGGGCAAGGGGGATGATCATGGAGGTATGGCTGGCGTTGGATTTGTTGAGCTGCATACTTCGAAGAGTAGGAAGGCAAGTGTTGGCTCCTTAGAGCTTTGTGATGAGGTGATTGACTGTGTGCCATATGATGGCTGCACAGGGCTCAAAGGTTTCTGGGGTGGCCAGGGGGATATCATTGACAGACTGGGTCCGATTTGGGGCAAATAGACTATCCGAGATATGTAGCTGTAGCGCAGAGTGTGACGTGGAGCCTTTGATCCATCTGAACAAGAATATGGACTCTAGTCTACAGGAGCATTAGCCAGAATGTAACGTTAAACATGAATTATCTCGGCGAAACCGCTCAATTCTGAACAAGGTGCATAAGCTTTCAGTCTAGACCCTTTTTCAACCGTGACATCAAGTCGTCGGCTCTTGAACAAGTTAGTGCAGGTCAGCCGCACTGAGCGTTTGCGGTTTAGCTAGACTGACTTGTCAGATACGGGCCAGTCCTCCACTAATGCGGGTCCGAATCCTTGTTGGCTTTTGCGACTATTGATTTTATGCTCAGACAGGACGTTTATCTTACGAGCTGGGCAGACCTAGACTCGCTAGAGTACCCGTTGCTCTCAAACTCCTCCGGCTCTCTTCGTGAGACATCTAGTATCGACATACACACGTCACCATGGAATGGATAGTTGAGAATTTCCAGGTCCCTGTACCTCTCGGGGACTGCTCAATCCACGTCCTTATCAAGAACCGAAATTCCGTAGAATATGCCTTCATTATGGATGGCGGCGTTGACTCTGGCGAATATTCAGCAAGCGAAGCTATAATCCTGGCGCTAGACTATGTCAAACGATATCTCGGTTCCCATTACGAGATTGAAGAAGACAAGATCAAGTTCAATTTATGGGCGGTGACACATTGGGATGCCGATCATTTTCGTGGCATGATGGACCTGATTGGAAAGTTCAGCGGGAAGGAGAACAAGAAGAAAAAGACAAGGAAAACAAAAACGGAAAAGAAAGGAGAGATTGAAGAGGAGGAGGAGGAGGAACTCCCAGAGCCCACGGAGTGGATGACAGAAATCTTTGTCAACAATCCAATGTTGTATTGTGGGCGGCTGGAAAAGCCGTTCATTTTGCACGCCGTAAGTGATATGTCAACAGGCTTTGAAGTCCAATATCGAATTCTGGCTGATTGCACATTCTATGAAACAGCTTGCACTCGGCTTTACTTTGACGGGGGGCAAGACAGCACGCGGGCTTGATATGCTCTCCGGGGTCAAGATCTTTAATGAGGATGGAACGCCTGAACCCAATAACCTAGAGAACAGTCGTCCACGTTTCTGCGTCATAGGTGCAGATGGCTACGGAATTTCAGTCCCAAGATTTCAGAAGGTTGTCTCCAGGAATCAGTCGTCGATCCTAGCTGTGCTATTCTGGCCTGAGAATGATGGACAATGCTGCTTCTATGCTGGTGGAGACGGGTTTCCAGAACTGGAAAGAGAAGTAATCAACGAGTTCCTCAAGAAAAGCTCTGTTGTGAAGTTGGGCGATGGACTTGATCTGATGAAGCTTGATCATCACGGCTCTTCGCAAGAAAATATCTATGGTGGTGACCTTCGAGAGGTAAAGTTAAAGCGAGATATGAAGCTAGCCGACATGCCAATCGGGGTTTTTAAGGCCAGAAACTTCCTGGTCACCCCAGGGAACCTACATGGACACCCAAGTGAGTCGAGGACCATACTGTTCTCACACATTTTGGCATAAATTCTGATGATAAAACACAGCCTTTGATGTCGTCTGGTGCCTTGTTAATCTTCTCCGTTCAGCGACTGGGCAGATGGAAGATGGAAGACCAAAAGGTAGAGTTTGGACCACGCGGTCTCCGTATTGGGCGACAAAGAAGGCTCCAACAACTAAAGACCTCAGCGCGTATCACAACAAGGATTTGCAAGAGATCCACGAGCAAGACCTCCAGGCGTATAAAGATGACACAAAGAAGAACATGGAGACCGGGATGCTTCTAGCCGCTGAAGCTCAACTTAGTCAGAAAAATTTGGATCGATCAAAAGCCCTCAAAGCTTGGAAGAAAAAGATACTTCGGCAAGCTGCTATATTGGTAGGTTTTCGAACATGCCTTGTGGATCATTGACACGCTGTCCTTGACTTGGCAATATACTAAGAACGGTGCTTGTACAGGATGGCAAAAGCCCGAGCGACTACCAGGTGGACAAGAAAGTGGCGGCTGAACTGCAGGAGATGGTAAGTGCTCATCTCTCAGAGAGGCTAGGGTGCTGACGTTATTTCCCTCGAGCTGGACAATCTCAAGAGGACCATGCCATCATCTGATGAAGAGGAAGAGCCCGAACCCGATAATGCCATTCAAGAAGAAAAGAAAAGTCGAACCAAAAAGAAAGGAGGTAAAGAAGAAGAAACCACGGCAAGCACACAGATCGACTACGTGGATATAATACACGATGATGTTATGAACATCCGTTTCGGAGCACATGAGATGTGGAACCGCATCTGCAACCAGGGTGTTGTGCCTGCACACATCGATCCATTCTTTATCGTCCACTTCCGTTGGGTCAACGCAGTTTTCGAACAAGTCGAGTGCCTAGGGAGGGATGGCAATCCCAAAGACTACAAGCCTGAGCCTAGCGTCCCACCTCGCCACTCGCAGAGACAGCTGGGCAGGAAAAAGGCTCAAAAGCAGAAGAGTATAGATCCTCCCCTTACAAAATCTAAAGGTTTAGAGATGGAAGAGGAATTGCTGGTTATTCCTCTCACGAAGCAAGATGGCTTGTTTTACTTGGATGAAAAAGGGAGCTTCTTCCCTGATAGTAACAACCAGGAAAAAGGTCCGGATAGTGGTATCGACCTTTCGATGTCTGGCCCTTCTGTTCCAATGGGCGAATATGAAGATCAGGCACTGAGGGACCAGAGGAAATTCACCAATATTAGTGAAATCAGTGGTCATACAGCTGTAGACAATTTTACGGGTATAAGTCCCATGGTCTTCGGTCCCTCACAGTTGAGAAGCACTGCCTTGAAAACCGACTTCTACACGGTGGCTTCTCTTGCTACCGGCATAGACAAAAGGCTTTCATCTTATGGCATTACTATGAGAGACATCAGTTCAACTTTTAAGACGGACGCGCAGTTTGAGAAATCGGTTGCAATGCTCGAATCCATCTTCACAACAGAATTCAAATCTAAACCCGGTTCTGGGATTCAGCTCGCGGACAAAGAAGACAAAGAAGACGACAGTTCTATGGAAGAGGAAGAGGAAGAGGAGGAAGAGTATCATCCCGATGCTGCTTGGGAAGATGAGGATGACGAGATTGACAAAGTCCTGAAGAAGCTAGAAACTCTTGAAAGGGATTATCAAGAAGCCTACGAAAAGAGTAAGCCCCCTCCTCGCAAGGGGAAGCGACAAAAAAGAACACTGGATAGGATGGCAAATGGAGTCTCTAAGATGAAAGAAATCAAAGAAAAGTCAGAGAAGGAGGTAGCAGGCATTGATCCGGCACTGTTCTTTGGAGACTTTGATGAAATTTCTCAAGTAATGATCGAGAAGCTGCTTGTGATGGCTATTACTTACATACCCCCTACTGAGGAGAAGAACAAGGATAATGGCGTAGGGGATGAACGCCATCCGGGGGAGGAACAGAAAGCTAAACTGGAGAAGACTCGAAAAAAGAAAACTAAGATGGAGGTTGAAGAGGAGGAAAAGGATGAAGTGGAAAGCGATTCAAATTTAGGGAAGAGGGGACGAAAAGCTCGGAAAGGCAAGGAAACTGATAGTTCAAAGAGTGGTAAAGGCAAGAAAACTGATAAGTGTAAGAGTGGGGACGTCAATGACTCTAAGATTCAAGCGCCAAGGAAGAAGGCTCATGTCTAAGTTGTTAGCTAGATGTGTTATTTGCAGTTGAGGCTCGCGGCTGAGAGCTTAAACCAGCAGACAGAACTTAGATTTATGGAACATATACGTAGTGTCTGAGCAATGCCTTTCATTGCTTATACCTTTTCTTACCCTGAACCTAATCGTGCACGGCTTCTATTAAGCTCTCACTATTCACCCATGAGTACACCCTTGTAACCGGCCAGACAAGAACACAGGTGAGTTATGTCCAAGATCCATTACAGGGTGCGTATAGACACTCACAGGTTGACCTCAAGTCATTTAAAACAGCCAATACCGTGCCGGACAGCTTGAAAACCTCGCGGCGTTTCTACACCATGATTCAAGGCAGGAAATCACCAAAGGTCCCAATCTCAATCGATAGCCAGACTCAGGAGTTTTCCCCACTGCTTTTGCGCGACTTCTGCCACTGTCCGTTGTGCGTACACGAATCAACCTACCAGCGTTTGTTCTCAACTGCCGACATCCCAGTCAACGTCCAAGCCCGTTCGGTCGAGATCCATTCTGCCTCCGAGTCTGTGAATATCAAGTGGGATAATGATGCCCCGGGTTATGGCCAAGATCACACAACGAACCTGAGCATAGCATCTCTACGAGAGATCGTTGAGTCGGGCTCTCTCCCTGACTTAGGCAGAGACAAGCATGCCGCGCAGGTCCTTTGGACTACGGAGCCTTTGCCAAACTTAAGAGACTTCGACTACGACGAGTATATCAAGAATGATGAAGAAGTCTATAAGCTCATCCATCAGCTTCGGACCGATGGCCTGGCGTTCGTTACAAATTGTTCCTGGCAAGGTCGAGTCATTGGCTACGATCGCTGAACGCATCGGCCCCGTCCAGGATACCTTTTATGGCCGCACGTGGGATGGTACATTGAAACCCAACAGTCCATAACTGAAACAAAGCTCATATTATTGTAGTGCGCACAGTCCCTCAAGCTATTAACGCCGCATACACGTCCGCAGATTTGGGTTTCCATACCGATGTACTATACTTCCAAAACCCTCCACATGTCCAGCTCCTCCATTGCATCCAGTCTGCTTCCAAGGGAGGAGCCAGCGTATTTGCTGATGCCTACAAGTCAGCAGTGGACTTATTCCACCTGGATCCAGAGGCATTCGAGACCCTTGCCACAGTCCCCGTCAACTACCACTACAACCATCCTAACGACAACGTGTACCGCACGATAAAGCCAGTCATTGACTTACGGCCGCTCCAAGTTGGCGAAAAGGTGTATACACGCGTTCAAGATTATGCTCAAGACTACCACGAGCTCAATATTAAGAATGGAGGCTCTGGATGGAGCGACTCAGTGCTCGTTGAACACATGCTGAAGATCAATTGGGGGCCTCCATTCCTCGCACCCTTCTCGAATCATCATGACCCCTTGATTGAGAACAGGTGCGATCAATCTCCTCTATCGGCGCTGAACGATAAGATAGACGCATGGCACGCAGCTGCGTTCAAGTTTAACGCATTGCTGCAGCGGTCAGAGTATTTGTTTGAGCGGAAGATGAATCCCGGTGACTGTGTCCTTTTCGATAACACGAGAACTTTGCATTCGAGGAGGGCTTTCGATATGGCTGATATTGGAAAGCCACGATGGCTGAGGGAAACTTATGTTGACAAAGATTCATATTTCAGCAGGTTGCGAGTCAAAGAATAGATTTGGATAAGCTTGCATAATACATTAGGCAGGACGCGAGTAGAGGGGCATAGTGAGTTAGGCACTTGACCGACTGTTATAAGAAAATTCGTTGGTTATAGAGATTCAATTATGCTGCTTAGCCTCTTTTCGCACTCCTTACCCTGAACAAGGCTGGGCCACGTGACATCACAAGCTACTGTGTGATGGTTGCGGGGTTTTAAGTACCAAAGATATCTATCGCTTATCCACCACGCTTCCAATCTGATTCTCCATGGACTCACAAACCACATCCAGCTCTTCTAACCCCCAGAGGGCTAAGCGTAGGCGGACCGGAACAGCCAAGTCAAGAAATGGGTGCTCCAAATGCAAAAGCAGACGGGTAAGTGGCAACTTCAGCGATACGGATCATCAGGTTTAGTCTGTTGACGCGATTAACTGCGCAATAGATCAAATGCGATGAGAAACGGCCTAGTTGCGAGAACTGCGCCAAGTTTGGATGTCCCTGCCCTGGGTATATGCAGAAACTCCGATGGCCGCACAAGCACCAGCAGGATGAGACCTCGATATCCGAAGAGACGACTTTTGGAGGGAATGTGCAACCGCAAGATCCATTACCTGTAGTTCCGGTAGAGAATTTCAGTATTCAAGCTGGGTCGACTGGTCTTCAGCATGTGTTGAGCACTTTGCCAGATGAACCAAGCATTCTCAATGACGACTGCGACTATTCCTGGATAAACGAGACAGGGACAAATTGGCAAGCTACGGACCTTGATATCGCAGACGGCCAGGTTGGCGATTCTCTACAAGAACCCTTCAACTTTTTGGAAAGACCTGAAGAGTCAAATTCACGACATGACCTAATATCAACCTCCAATCTCAGCATTATACAAGCGCCTGTTCACATATCGACAACACTAATCGAATACTGGTTTAGATATATCTGTCCAGTGCGCTCCACGTTCGATTCTGATGTGAAAAATAATCGCTCATTAGCTCGAGACTCATGGGCTACATCTGAGGCAGTCTTCTACACCATGCAAGTCATGTCAGCTGTCTTTCTCGTCGACACTATGCCCCATCTGAGGCAAACCCTACCGTCACTGAGAGAACAATCTATATTTGCCATCACCCAGGGAATATCTCGAGTGCGAAACCTGGGACTAGGTCCAGTCACAGCTGATTTGATCTTTGCTGTATTAGCAATGGGAACTTCATCTCATTGGATCACTCCTGGAAATTTAGACTACTCATGGCTGGAATCAGCCAGAGAATTGCTTTTTATATGGAGTGTCGGGATTTCGGCGGCAGACTCTCTCCTGCATGCCTATTTCTGTCAAGCTTTGGCCTACTGGGAGATGCTTCTTGCATTGGTAGGCCGTGGCTCAAACCCCTCAATTATCGAGAAAAAACGACAGAAATACCAGGACAAGATTCGTCAGGCCATGTTACCAGAAGACGGTGCTTTTGGAACAAACTCACATCCGCATCCGTCGATCAGTTCGAGTTTTAAACTACTAGGAACACTTCCAAACTCCTGGTGTGGTATATCCAACGAGGTGATTGAGATTTTTGGCCAAATACTAGCCCTATGTAGAAGCGCGTATGATTATAACCAAGATCAGAGAACTATCTGTCTTGAAATAGCAAGCAAGACCCTCTGCGACATAGCGGTGGCACGCGAGCTCGAGAAAGAGCTTTTAAGCATGGACTTTAATGCTCTCGTGCTTCTGGAGGAGCTGCAAGGCTTTTATGTCGATACACGAGATGACAACACCCCTGTGTCTCATCTACTAGAAACAGCTGAGGCATATCGCAAAGCTGGGTTGCTGCAGCTATACCTGACCTTTGGTGATCTTGCCGTCGATGCAAGCAGAGGGCAAAATGCATTGGCCAACGGTTACAATGATGCAAAGGATGAAATTTCTCGAGAAACCTTTCTTACCGACTTGGCTCTGCAGCTCGTGGCTACTCTTGAGAGGATTCCACCTGAATCAGGTTCCAAGTTCATTCACCCCATGTTATGTCTCTGCGGCAGCGGGTCTCAAGTTCCCAAGATACCCCGATCCCCAATGTCCAAGGACACCAGAGGAGGCCAACAATGATCCATCTCATATCTTCACTTCACAGCTGGAATGGGATTTATTGGATCTCATATCCGCATTTATTCCGCAATCTGTCCTCCAGGTTGCGGAAGCAAGACGTCTCGTCCTGTCAAGGCTCGACACAATTAGACAAGCTTTGCCATATAAAGCAAGTGATAGCTTTCTGCGGCTTGTTAAAACTATATGGTCAGAATATGATGGGGCACAGTCGGATACATCAGCGAAGCATTGGTTCGAAATTTCGCGCCAGATAGGGTTAGATATGCCTTTTTAAACCCAGTATGTAATATTAATGCAAAGTATTAGAAAAGAGTGTACCAATCAGGGCTACTCTACCTTTTCATAAATATTGTTCCTTACCACTATCTACGCTTACAAATAAGTATCATCTATGATACAATACATCCAGTACTATTAAAGAGACACCCACGCTTCCTTGTGGAGGGCTATAAGGTCATTATGTTCCATTTCTAGCCGTGAATCTTGCACCCTAATGTAGATGCTTACAACCATAAGCTAGGGGTCATGTGGTTAGGCGGTCCTCTGAATGCCTGTACCTTTGCAGATAAGCATGGCAGGGTAAGCTTATACCGCGCCGCAGCCATGAGTTGCAATAAGCTTTAGTAATCGGCGACTATTTATAACAGAACATAGAAATAATTGGCTGATCGAATTCGTAAAACTCGAGGTGCCGTGTAACCGTTATTCTCCTCATTTTCGGATCCCGTTTCTTGGTCTAAATTCTTACTCATCTTGTGATCTCCTCTCTGGGCTGGCGCTGAGTGAGACTACCCTAGTAGGAGGATCCTACGCAAAGATGTATATATTGAACAAATTCTTGACTTTGGTCTTGGCGAGTATGTCTTGTTAACTGCACTTGTCAACATGCGAACTTTTCATACACCTCTTACTATCATCGAAACGCTCGCCAAGTCTCGTGGGGATGCTGCGGCAGTGAGATATCTGTTGCCAGAATCGCCTACTGACTACAAGACTATCACATATGCGGAATACTGTAATGATGTTGAAAATGCGGCGAAAACGTGGTTGTATGTTTTATCACAGGCTAGCATTGCGAAAGGTGCCGTAGTGGGAATTTGGTAGGTCCTTTGTCTCCGCAGCCACTCCTATCTGACATCTGGCAGGATGAGAGGCTGGTCATACCAGGATCTCTTACACTATTTGTCTCTTCAAAGAGCTGGCTTCATCCCTCAGCTCTTCTCACTTCGCATGACGAGCCCATCGGTCGTCTATGAACTCCTGGGCAAGAGCAACGCTACAGCATTGATCTATGACTCAAGCTGTGAATCTTTGGTGAAGGATTGCCCGCTTCCAACGTTTCCCAGCGAAATGGCTCTAGAAAAAGCTGCTCTGCAGAATGTTGACCTTGAAAAAGTGACTACTGCTTTAAACGGCGATAAAGTGTCGGCCATATTTCACACCTCAGGCTCAACCTCAGGAATTCCCAAACTGGTTCCAGCTACTGTAAAATGGATGGACTGCTTGATTCGCAAGAACAAGCCATATACTCACACCGGACCTCAGCCTGTGTACTGCCTCATGTTAGTTCTCTCGCAGTGCCTCGTGTTCCAAAGCTGATCCGTTACAGGGGTTTTCATGCCCATGTAGGCAACACCATCAATCTTACCGAAGCACTAGCTAACGCAGGCTGTTTGATTATGCCCAAGAGTATTCCCTATCCTACTTCTGAGTTACAGAGTATGATTGCCCACGGTAGATTAACGGCCTTCAACATCTTCCCAGCTCTTCTGTCTGTCTTCATCCGGGAAGCACGCACTAATGCAGTCCTGCTTGGACAACTTCAGAGCCTGCACCACATCCTTCACGCTGGACAAGTTCTGGAGCCGTCGGATCAAGCGTGGGCTCATGAACAAGGGATTAAGCTTGTGAATACCTACGGTTCTACAGAGATTGGACTATCGATGCAAGCATCTGCCACTTCTCAATACCTCACTCCATTTCCAGAGTCAGGTTGTGGATTTATTCCTCTTTGCGGAAATTTATCTTCGTCGGAACAACTTGTTGAGCTTGTCATCCCCGCAGATGCAGATGACTGTCCTCATCCATCACTCAGAGATAAGGCAGATGGCAAGTTCCATACTGGTGACCTCTTCCAACGCGTTGGAGAGGATCAGTACTTATACAAAGGACGGGTGGATGATAGAATCAAGATGCAGCTATCTCTAGTGTGTGACGCGGGATCCCTTGAGGCAGAAGCGATGCAAGTCTGCCAGGCTGATCTGATCTCCGCTGTATCTGTCATTGGATCTGGACGTCCCAGTCCAGCGCTTATTGTCGAGCCCAAGAATGACGACATATTGACAACGGGGGGTGACGGTTTGACAAAGTTCAAAGAAGAAATACTGCGCAGGATATTGCCGTTTCATGCGCGAAAGTATCTCCATGAGCGAATTGACAACCCGAGCTTGGTCTTTGTTGTACCCCAAGGAACACTGCCAAGAACAGCAAAGGGTAATATTATGAGGAAGGCGGTGGAAAACATGTTCTCTGATGAACTAGAGAAGAGCTTTGTGGCCATTTCGTCTACGTAACACCTCCATGGTGATGGCTGCGGTATCGCGGACAATGGGATCGAAGAAGGTAGCACAGTCAGAAATTAATATCAATTACTACAAATAAAATTCCCAGTGCATATTTATGACGACCTTTGTCTCAATGCATATTACTTTTGCGAGGATCGTTGCTGCAAAGTGTACGTCATTGACTCAGTGGAGTGGTGATTCATAGCTTTCCAAGCCACTATATGAGAAGAACTGAACAGCATGAAATCCATATTGCACTTTCCTTTCATTTATAACTCAAATGAAAACTCTAAATCTCACAGTAGGAAAAGGAATATCTACAGGGTTATTACACCGCAGTTACCGATCATCTTTGACAAGAATCGCGTTTGCTCATCAAAACAAAAACCACATCTTCTACAGAAGAACTCAAATCAGCAACATGTCTTCCATCGTAGACAGCGTCAAGGTATTAGCTCATGCTCCCTATCTATCATCAGTAATTAACTTGCTAGAACACCATCGCCGAAAACTTCGGTGGTCCAGCTGAAAAGCTCGCAACACACCAATTCTCGCTCTCCGAAACCCCCGACCTCACCAACAAAGTCGCCGTCGTCACCGGCGGCAGTGAGGGTATCGGCTACGGCGTAACTCACACTCTTCTCTCCCACAACATAAACAAGCTCTTCATCCTCTCCATCTCCGAAGAAGTCGTCAACGGCGCCAAAAAGTCTGTCGCTGAAGAACTCGGCCAAGAGAAAGCTGATCGCACAGAATGGATCCAGTGCGATCTGAGCGACTGGGCTGCAGTGAAGAAAGCAGCGGAGCAGATCAAGAAATCTACTGATCGCTTGGATATTCTTGTTAATAATGCGGGAAGGGGAATCATGACGTACCAGCTCTCAAAGTATGGTGTTGATCAGCACATGGCTGTGAACCACTTCGGACATGTTCTTTTGACTTCTTATTTGCTTGAGCTTTTGAAGAAGACAGCTGATGAGCATGGAACTGTAAGGATTGTCAATCTTGCTTCTAATGCTCATCAGGGAGCACCTAGCGATGTCAAGTTTGAGAGTCTTGATGAGCTGAACCAGGATCTGGGACCGAATCCTCAGTATGGACGGTCAAAGCTGGCCGCTATTCTGTATAGTCGGTATTTGGACCGTCATCTCACCAAGGCCGGAAGCCCCAAGATCTTGGTGAATGCTACGCACCCTGGTTTCGTCAGTACCAAGCAGAGCGTTGATTATATCCATGAAGCGTGAGTTTATGTAATTTTCCTCTTTTGATCCCCACTAACACGTGTTAGGTATCCTCTTGCTGGCTACGCCATGTCAATTGGAATGGAACCTTTCAAGAAAGATCAATTCCAGGGCGCGACTAGCTCAGTATTTGCCGCGACCCTTACCGACAAGTCGGGACAGTATATCTGTCCTCCTGCTGTGCCAGAGTTGGGCAATGAGCTTTCGCAGAATGAGCAGCTTGGTGAACAGTTGATGGAGTTGACGAGGAAGGTTATTGGTGATAAATTTGAGAGTTTTGATGATCGGAAGTTTTACTAGGCATTTATTCTAGATGGCGGGTCATGCCTTGCAATAGATAAATGTAAAATACAACGTTATATACTTACTTTCTAAGGGTCTGAGAACAATATATTAACTTTGAAACTGTTTTTATATTGCGGATAGCTTGCTTGTTTATCAAGACGATGCTGTTTACTTTTTTAAATAGTTTTTATAACGTACATGATAAGCGAGTGAAACAGACAAGCG